>CM024240.1:86139056-86334228 GCA_013421045.1 Propylea japonica | reverse complement strand
TAGATAATGCCGATGAAACAAGATTGAGCTGGAAATCATTACCTTCAAAATTCTTACTTTTTTAGAGAGAAATTTCGGTCCAGAATAAAAAATGTCTAGAAGGCGTATGACAATATTAGTTAGCGCTTAAGCTACAGAGAGCCATAAAATACCTCTGCTCCTCATAGTATATCGAAATATCCTAGTTGTCTAAAAAACAGGATACCCTTGATTTACATAAACAAAACAGGGGTCTGGTATGATAACACTTTCATCTCTGAAGTGGAAAAACAGCACGAAAATGACAAACAAGACAATGTACTACTCTCAGAGTAAGAAGTAAGTTTACTTCTTACTCTGAGGCACTACTCTTAGTATTTAAAGCATTAACCCATTCTTCAGCTGAACTGTTAGAAAGGAAGAGGTTAGAAGTTCAGAGTGGAATTTTTGCCTCTTAATATGAAATCTCTGTTACAACCAATGGATCACAGTGTCATTGAAACGACTTTATAGAAAATAGAGTTATAAGTATTGTCAATTTGAGTTGGGGTCAGAAATAAAGCTGATGCCGACCCCGGTGGTCTAGTGCAGTGATTCTCAACCTGTGGTCCGCGAACAATTTTCATGTGGTCCGCGAAACGAACAGTCATAAAATAAAAATTCAAATATTGGCTCTTGAGACGTGAATTAATGCGTCTGCCTATTTTTTTTTAACTCAAAACGTTTGCACTATTATGTTTACCAGAACCAGACGACCAAACGAGCCTGAACACAGGTTCACTCACCATTCCTTCACCAATAATATTATCTAAGTGGTCCGCCAAGAATTCTGAAAGGTACAAGTGGTCCTCAGTGGTGAAAAGGTTGAGAACCACTGGTCTAGTGGGTATGACTCCTGACCGTGGTTACCGGTGGTCCTGGGTTCGAATTCCGGCGAGGGCATGGATGGTTGTATGTGTCTTTAAAGTTTCCCAATAACAAACGGTAATCTGGGTACAAAAAAAATAAGGCTGTGTATATCTGGCCTTAGGTAAGGACCGTCGCTATCCTTGATAAGGTATTCCTTATGCGTGCTTGATAATGCGCCTGCGTTTATGTGAAGATGAAAACCTACGGATTTATTAAAACTCGTTCTTATGCAGCGACCGATAACTGTTTAATAACTTAAACGTAGGTTATCTGTTGATGAGGTGAAGGTTACATGCCCGGTGCCAACAATTAAGTAGTTCTGTAATTGTTCAAGCCGATGAATGTGGAAGAATTACGATTACTATTGTTTTAGATGTACTGAAAATGTTGGAAATGACACATGAAAAGTAATGTTTTTTAACTTCAACTTGAAGAAGCTTTGTTGCTTGTTGAAAATAGTCCAATTATTGTCATTACAGCAAAATTCGAAGTTTCGATAATGTGCACGACAGATAGCCATTTTCACCGTAGTCTTATCTGTATATCAACTTTATAACATTATTTTGATCATAATATGACGGTGCAGATTGTTATGGTATGATGATGATTCTGAGAATGAATGATTTTGTTATAATTATTTGATTACCAGCATGAGTCGGTATACTACAGAATTTTTTCCAAGCTAGAAAATCAGATGATTAAAGATCATTGAAAATAATTGCACATATCACTTGTAAAGAACTGTCGAGCCTAATTGAAATGTATCTCATATCCACTCACCTGAATACTGCTAAAATTTGCTTCGGAGTAAGTTCCCCAAAAAGAGTGAAAATATCTATGTTTTTGAAATATTCTTCATGTACTAATTGTGGTATTATAACATGTACTCCACAGTCTGGTACGCAGTATCTGAAATAACAAAAAACAGTATTGCACACGAAAATGTTCGTATATTATACAATGTGTATATATGGACTATATGGGGTGTTTCATCATGAACTGGACAAACAAATATAGCGTCTAGATGACATGCAGAGAATTATTTTCGCCTTATGACATACACAATAAGTGTATCAACAATCAACTCTAGATTCCTCTTGATAAAATAACATTTTTTAACCTCTTTCATTTTTTTCTCTAGGTATTCGTTGCAGCGATACAGGGTGTCAAAAATTTATATTTTTTTCAGTTTTTTAAATATTTCAGAAACCATTTAAATTACAGAATTGAGTTTTTGTATACACATTTAAATTACAGAATTGAGTTTTTGTATACACATTGTCGCTAATAATAGCTACTTTTCTGCATATTCCCGGTTTTATTAGAAGTGCCAGTGGCAGAGACATTGAATTTGCACAAAGGTTTTACACCCAACTTCTACACAAATTTGTATTTACACAGCGAGTTCGGCGCCAATGCTCGAAATTACGTCCGTAAGTAAATTGTTTTTGATCATAAAATGTTAGTTTTCTCGGGGTTGTAACCTTTGGGCTAGTTCAATATCTCCGCCACTGGCACTTCTAATAAAACCGGGTGAAGCGCAAGAAAGTAGCTATAATTAGTGACAATATGTATACTGGAACTCAATTCTGTAATTTAAATGGTTCCTGAGATATCAACAAAAAACTTTAAAAAAATAAAAAAATTTGACACCCTTTATACCCCGTTTTCGAAACATCAGCGAGATTTAAGTCTATTTCGAGCAATAATCCAATGAGTGCAGACAGTTAAGAGTGCCTAACATTTGGAATAACAAATAATATAATAGCTTCAGAACTAATCTCGTCATCGTCCAAAGTAGATGCTAGGAAATCCAAATGATATCAAACAGAGCATCCATAGATACGTCTTATTAGGACTCATCAGCATGGAATAGCTCTGCAAGATACGAGGCATTCTTGGACCTATAAAACGAAATGGCGCCTTCTTTCAGGTATTATTTCCGAAAACGCCATCTCTGGAGATCCATACGAACAACCTTCTTACATAGCATGAACCTTGAATGAAGTGGCGAGATTTTTACCTTTTGTCGTATTGGCCTAAGCGTACTTGCAATTCGCAAATTTACATCTTCAATCAACGACGTGGAACGCCCGGGATAACATCAATTAGACGCGGTACTACAGTTTCTTTGGAATAATGTTTTCTGCTCTCACTACTTTTTCGTGCTGAGTTCAGAAATTGTATGAAAATTTGAAACAGTAATTTACATAACATGTTCGAAAAGTAGGGTTTTTTTGACGAGTAGACAAAATTCTAGGGCGATCCGTAGGCTGGAAGTCTGCGAGTCCAACGAAACCATTTTCGGAAATATCATCCGATTTCGTTATGGTGTGGATCAACCGCATACATTGAAATCAAATTGATTTTCCGGACTAGGCCGGGAAATGCTACTTCCTCAAAGAAAAAGAAAGTGGGTATACTTCCCAGACGGTTCCAATAAAAACTTATTCCAAAAAGACGTGAGACCAGCTTCATGCAAAAGCCCGACATTTTTGTGTTTCGACAAATCCATGATAGTAATTTATTAAAATTCTTCGGAGCTCTGCAGAGCTCAGGAGCATTTTTTTGAAAAATTGAGCGCTAAGCCCCATCGAAGAATTCTTAAAGCACCAAGCAGCCGATGAGGCGTTCGTAGAAACAACATTATATTTATTTTTAGTTTATTATCTGAGGTTTGAAATAAGATGTTTTTGTTGTTTGCCACCCATATTCAAATATGGACTGATGAATGATATTTTTGTTGTTGTGGATTTGATTGAAGGACTATCCTTGTAAGGGAATGAGAAATAACTGTAGACTGAACTTTAAACTATTTATTATGATTATATTACTTCGTGGTGGGCGAGCGATCTACAATAATTGTATGTGCACGTGTACGCTATCAAGGTGTGTGCAACTCACATCAATTATCCTAATATTTCATGAATTTATACAATGTACTGTAAAATGAATTTGACAATATTGGAATGAACTGTGATTCAATGATTACATGCTTCCATATCCCACGTTCTGCTAAATGTGTTACGGTGTTCAACATTTCGAGTGGATCGTTATTTTGTTCCTTTTAACATTTATCATTTCGGCTTCTGTTGTCGTCCACTTGGAAATTATATTTTTTCCGATTGGTAAATTCTTGAAGAAACCAATTAAATATTTCTCTCTCCACGCTAGGTTCGGTATCGAGATGAAATGATTTGTTATAATGTGGAGATTTCCCTCTTTATATCATTTTATGGAAAAATCTTAAATTTATTTTTCGAAATCGGTTGATCTCTGTTTACATCTGACTGAGCCTATCTATGTTAATTTTTTTATCTCAAGATGGTTCCCTTTACCAAAATGCTTTTTACGGCTACTTCGTCTAGCCTCGACAAACTCTTTTCTCGTCGAAGACTGTCTGTCGTTTCTGGTGTGCGCCCGACCTAAGTCTTTACTACACCTTCTTTGTAGTCGGAATTCGGAACTGTCATATGTTTCTCCATATTTATTCATTTATTTAAGGACTACACCATTCTACCGCTTAAGCCAATTAAAGAATGGAAAAATTTACAATGGAAAAAACTTAATAATAATTCATGTACATACTTGAATTAAACTAAAACAAGAACTTATCAATAATAATCAAAACTGGAGATGAGCTGAAAAAACTCCAAAGAAGAAAAAACCTCACACTCAGCGATAAAAGAAAATTTTCAACCCAGAATAGCCCTTTTTATATCCGATGGATTACAATTAAAAATATCAATAATATTCTGAAACGACATGCAATCACGACACATTCTATACAGCGGCGAGAAGAGAAGTATATTGGAACGTGGAAATGAAAGACAATATCCTTGAGAATTTCTTCTATCTGAGGTATTGTAATATTGTTGAAGGATGTTCGTTAATGTTTAATTAATAAAACGGATTGCAGAAAACTCTTTATTACTATCGTTAACCACCATTTCTATACTCCGTTCACGAAAGGTTGAGCCGTCGGTTGGCCATGGAAATTTGGCATATTCCACTGTGTATATTAAAATTTTAGGTTATGTTCTTTATTTTCTTGTCAGATTGATACGCAATGTTGTCAATATGGCATAGAGTTCTCTGATAACTCGCAAGCTCGTCGGACGAGGCCGAGTACATTCGGCAACGTTGACTTTATTTCATTTTATGACAGTAAATACTGCCAACTTCAAATAAATAAAGAAACGCCTACTATGTGCTCAACCTTTCGTGAACGGACTATATAACTTATATCTGAATGTCAACCTTTCAGTGTTGCCAACATTATTTCTATGGATATTACATTTCTATGGATATTACATTTATAGAAGTAGCTTCATTAAGTGAGTAATGCTTCAAACTGCTTCCATGTAGATGTAATTAAAAAGTGCAAAATAAGTTTAAATTCATTAAACGCATGACCATTTGTTGAACGAATCGTGATGATTAAAACCACGCATTGATGAACGTTGTAGTCATAGACATATAAAAGGATATACAGGGCGTCACGTGACTTTCGCACTAAGTTTCGTGCTCCCAACATAAGAGAGAGAGATACTGTGAAGGATGGAGTAATATTAGTGTGGTACATAGACTAAACTAAACTAATATTACTCCATCCTTCACAGTATCTCTCTCTCATAATGTTGGAAAACTGACAGAACATAAGAATATCTAATGCGATCCAATGTTTTTATTATATGTTCTGTGCTTCGCACTAATATTATTCTATCCTTGTCTGAAGTCAATATTCTCTCTCACACGTCCTGTCCATTCTTTTATAAGTCTATGGTTGTAGTTCATGTTAAATCCGAAATAGCTGTTTTTGTTAGGGCCCCCGCAGACTGCAGACTTTTCATCGGCCGATAGTTTAGTCGGGTTGGGCTGAAAGTGCACACACCGAGCCAACTAAACAGTTTGGTTGGTGAACAGGGTGCAGACTATCCAACAGCCAACCGACTATTCTCGAACTAGTTTGTAATTGCAACTTACTGTTGAAGCGGTCGCACAATGAAAATATTGTCCATAAAAATTATTGCTCTCATCATACTCCGGAGGAAAAAAATCAAGAAGGGATTCCGAGAATATTTTGTGCATCCAATTCTCAGTGATAGATTATTTAGTGGAAAATTTTACACTATGCATTCCAAATTACTCGATTACCCGAAAAAAATTTTCGCCTATTATAGAATGAGCATTACGACGCCAAATCACAAAGCGAAGTGAACTATCGGCCGGCTAAACAATCGTCATGTATGCGCAGGCGTGTATGAGCCAAGACTGATTAAACAGTCGGCCGATAGTTGGCCGACAGATTAGTTTGAATGCAATCGGGTAGCGTATCAAACTCTTTGATCGGCCGATAAAAAGTCTGCAGTCTGCGGGGGCCCTTAGTGTTTTTCGTCAGGTGGTTCGATTTCAAGATTCTAGTAGTATTTAATTATCTGGAAGGTTGACTGACTCTAGTTTTGTCCAAGGTCAATCGGATAATTTACCGAAAATAGATGCATTCATCATGTCAAAATACTTCGCATCGAATACAGACTTTACATCTATAAAACATCAGAGGAGTGAAAGCTGCAAAGTAATTCTTAAAGGGTCAAGTACACGGGGCGAATTTACAAGCTAAAAAGCCGGCTTTTGAGCTTGTGACTAGCCCCGTGTACTCGACGCAGTCGCTCCGTTAGCTGCTTGCAAATTCGCTCTGGAAAAAGTTGAACTGCCGGCGACTTTACACGCCATAAGCCGGCTTCTGAGCGAATTAACTTGTAAATTCGCCCCCTGTACTTGAGCTTATTCTATACGTGTATACGAATACTTGATATAACCTTGATAACCGAAGTTACTGATTCAAAAAACTTAAATTAAACAAACACGAGACGTGGACTATGACGTCATCCGAGGCCCGCGAAAAATGGTGTTGTATGAAAGTGTTCGGTTTGATAGTTAATAGTTATAGATTGTTAGTTGTTAGTGGACTGTATGAGTTGAAAACACTGGTTGGATTTTTACTTATTTAATTTAATACTAGAATACTACGATACAATGAAAATTAAAAATTTCTCTAGCGATGAGATCGCTTTTGTGGCTGGAGCGAACTAAGCACGACAGGTGCGGTCGATTAGAGGTTCGAATTTATCGATCGCCTTCATCGTTGCCGATGTTACAATACGGTATCAAATTAAAGGAATATGCTTAGCCTTAACAGAAAGGATCAAAATTTACCGGTGTTTTCAATATTGAAAAAATTATTTTTTTGGAACATTTTAACAAAGTTGTAATGATGAAGACATTGATTTAAAAATATAAAAAAATTAATGCATATTCCCTATGAAAAGTCTCTAGCTTTTTCCGTTAGAGTAAGTATGACCTACTGGCCAGAATTTTTTTTACCTCAGATCAGTTGCGACCATAGAGATAGATTAGTATATAGTTGCTATCAATGAAATAAAAGTGGTATCAGATCCGCCATATTACTGCCAGTATACGTCGAATTTTGACAATCATTGAATTTTTTCTAAAAATAGTGATTTTTGTACCTTTTTCAAGTTAAATTGAGATTTCTTGTGCTTAATAAACAATAATAAAATGGTATCGTGTGCTGTATGGCTTTGTTCAAGCAGGGACGAGATAGATAAGAAGAAAATTACAGGAATAACATTTCACAGGTAAGGATGAGAGTGAACAGATCCGCATTCGAAATTTTTGCTAGTCTGTCTTGGTAACCTGATATCTTTTTATATGTGTATATTATCGCGTGAAGAAAAATTGTTTATTTGATATTCAATTGACCTTATTTGAACAGGATTCCTAAAGACCCAACACGTCTTATTTTTTGGGTGAAATTTGTAAAAGAAAAAACTGGCAACTTAATTCAACCCTGAACTTTCCGCCATGTTGGTCCGCGACTAAGCCCTGCCCAGTGGTTCCATTTTTCCTTACACAATTCACAATTGTATGTCATAGCGTCTCTTCTCTATTCTATCTATGGTTGCGACGAATGGTGGGGGAGCTGAACAAAATCATATATAAATTCATTATGACAACCTATTTTTGGGAGCTGACGTCGCCACTGCCTCAGATTTTTCATAAATGTGTCCAACTGAGTCGTTTGAGACCAGTTCGAAATTATGATCAAACAAAATTTGGGTCAGACCATGGCACGGTGTCCCTCTGGGAACGAGAGCGCAAAAATGGAATAAAATGTTTTCACGTTTGTAGTTCTTTCCTTGCTTTTGTTGTATAGAACAATGGAATAAGTCTTTGCCTGCTTGATTGCACCACGCACAGCCTCTTATTTCGGATTTTTGTTATAAAAAAAATGCTAAAAAAAATTTCTCTGCCATCCACTGTTGCCAAGTTAAGCAAACATTCTTGAAATTTTTGACATCTGCGTGACAAGTTTGGAAATGCAATATGTATCTCGATTATTTTCTATGCGAACGGAACCACACTCAGCAGTCTCATAGTAAAGAATCCATGCATTCATGTGGTATATTCAGTATATTGATATATAGTGAGGTTCTTCGAAAATTTTGATCCGAAAATATGGAACTTAAAATTGAAATATTTCGTGATTTTCAAATGGCAACCCCATATTCATTTCACAGCATTCGATTCTAAATAAAAAATGAAAAAAAAGTTTTCGAATGAGATGAAAAATACTGAAATTCTTCAGTATTTATAGTCATGATCTATGGACATAATGCTGTGTAATTATAAGGAATTATCGGAATGAATTATATGGTTGAGGTCATGAACATTTGGCCAGGATTACCGAAAGCCAAAACAGTTTGGTAATTTATTTCCAGTCATTCTTGCTAAAATTTAATAACGATTGTTGAAGGTCTTAAAGGTTCTATCAATAATTTTTCGGCATTCCCCATGAATTTTGAAACAACCTGAATCGTGTTTGAATAACATGGGTAAACCTTTTTCTATGATATCCATGATCAACGGACACTTTTTATGATTTCAACCATAGAAAATACTTCAATAATTTACCTCATAAACAAAGATCGTAAACGCAACCATAGATTATGACTCTAAATACTGAAGAATTTCAGTATTTTTCATCTCATTCGAAAACTGTCCAAAATAAATACACTGTTCAACAATTGATAGGGATCACTTACTTGTTCTAAATTTATTTCTGAAATATTCGCTCCAAGATTATAAATTTAGTCAGATATCAGAGTATTTTCAGTTGATAATATGTGTAAGAATGACTGATTGATTGTAAAAAGATTTTTTGGAGACGAAAGTTTTGTGTTTGACAAGGGTTTTATTTATTTGACAACTACTTTTCTTTTCAAACGTACCGATTCGTAATATAAAACAAATAACTAATCATAATTAAAAAAAGGAAAGTTGTAGTAGATACACTCCCTCCCAGGATGAGCTATCATTAATACTTTTCATGATACTGGAATTACTTTAATTTACTTTCGACCTTTTCTTTGCAATAGCATCCTCCACTGCCTTCAATTGTTTGAGGAGCTTTCTCTTTGCTGGCTGCTGCTTTTTAATTTTTTTTTTTTTTTTTTTTTTTTTTTTTTTTTTTTTTTTTTTTTTTTTTTGTCAAAGCTCGTTTCTTCAACTGCGTCTGATTACTTTTCTTGTAAGCTCAGCTAGTTCCAGCTTCCTGCTGTTCAGAGGAGTTTAAGATTGAGTTCAATTTGACGTTTCTCTGCAGAATTCCCTTTGAGGGCATCCATTGCTGGGTCAGAGAAATTTCACCAGCTCGCTTGGTGCTGGACTTCCTTCTCTACTGCTACTGCTGCTTGATCCCGATGATTCCGAGTCTCTAGAACGGACCGGAATTTCAGATGACGATCTCGAAGACCTCCTTTACCCCTGCCCTCGCTAAAGCAGCAACCAATTTAGTGGTTCTTTCAAATTGATCAGCAGGGCAGGCGGATTAGCAGCAGTAACTGCTCTGATCATACCTGGAGAAGGATCCCTTTTTCTTGGTGCCGGTGGGTTCATCATAGCTGCCCTTTCATTCGCTGCCTTCCTCTCAGAAACGATAACTGAGGGTGGTGAAATGACGGCTTTTCTTCGAACGAGGAGATCGCCATCGTTTTCGGGAAATTGACCTTGATCTGGATCTATATGAACTGCGTGAAGTAGTCAATTAGTTGAACGCTTGAAGAATAACTAGAACAGAAAGGTAGGACCGTTTCTTACACTTCTCTTTCAGTGGTGATTTTGGACCCATCTCTCTTTCTGCCCTATGAACTATAACCTCACGTTTAGGTTTCATCTTTCCGCTGTTCTCTTCCTCGTTTTATTGTTATAATAATCAGGCATTTTAGGGTTGTCGGTTCCCTGTACGCCGGTCGTACTTTTCACGTGGGGCTGAATACTCGGGGGTTTATAAGCCACCTGTCTCTATTGTAATATTCCTGTGGTGGCGGTCTTGCCGGTGCTGGATATTCTACTGGGGGATGTCTACTAACATATCTTGGTTAGGCGAGGGAACTCTTCCTCAGCTCGAAGTAAAGTACGTCTGGACTTTGTTCTTTATGATAAATATTCACTCCTAAACAATCAATTTGAATGAATTTTTATCAGTTCTTCCAATTCTTCATATTGATGCATAACAAAGAAGGAAATTCTTCGTCTACTCGCCTTAAATAATTTTTTCCGAAATTCCATGTAAAACCATCCCAATTTTGTTTTGGACAGAACTGGATCATTTTTTCCTCCTTCGTGAACTTCTCTGGCAATAATGAGGTTTATATTATCCTGTCCAATAAGAATTCTTGGTTGTGCATTGACCAAAGATGATAATTTTGAGTCTGAAGGTATCTGAATTTTTGTGACATACTTTCATGTCAACTGACTGAACCGGAAGACATAGATTATGACTGTTCTGACATTGTCCAGAAAATAATTATTACTTCATTTTCCGCGTATTTGCATATTTACCCTTTTCGAATCCGACTCCTCAGAGGTCTACTGTTTGTCCATTTATCTTCGTGTTCACAAGTCCGGTTGCACCAATTTCATTCTGCTAATTTGGCATCGATCATGGTTATGGTGGAAGCTTCGTCGAAAAGTGCATATGTTGAAACTTTCCTTAGGACCACTCAGTTCAACGGGGGCTATCTTAAGAGAACTTCGTTCTTCTCCCTTCCCCTGATGTGGTGATTGACACGCTCTTAGAACATGAATTTCTTTCCGGTCTTTATGAAGTAAAGGATTATGTTAAAAAGACAACCATTCACGCCACACTTCTTTTTACTTTTACAGAATTTCGTATGATGGGAGGACGAAAGGCAGGTGAAACATACTCTGTTTTCTCTGGCCCAATTCCAACGATTTTCGATTTCAATTTTTCTGAAGGAATTGCATTTGTCAACCTTATGTCCGTCTTTCTTGCAATAATATTTACATTTAAAAAACTGTATTCTCCTGTTGGATAGATGTAGAACACACGTATTTCTTCCTTTTTTCTTGATCATTTCTGGTACCACATACATGACTGCTTCACTAGTCAGCTAACCATTGGGAGAATTCCATTATAGAAACCTTTTTTGAGTTCTTTTTTTAGCTCCACAATTTCTCCCCATTCCAGTTTCAGGTTCGGGCTTAGTTTTCTCATGACATCGCACAGTAACGAGGATTTGAGGAATACTCTTCACTTAAGGCTTTGGTAGTTACTGTTAAATTTTGAATTTTATTTTGAGAATCTAAAACGGTGTCCAATTTTTCTTCTTTCATATCAGGAATTTTTTCACAGAGTCAATGAGATCTTGAATTATAACCTCTGGTCTACCATATCTCATTTCAAGGGTCTCAATTATTTTATCTACTTCTTGGGTGAACGTCAGTAGAGCATTAACACATTCTTTAGCCTTACCTTTAAGGCTTTTTTGTAACCGTACCATGTTTTCTGCTGTTGAAAATCCGCAAATCTTAGTAGTTTCCCTGAATTGATGAATGAAGTTCATCCACTCCCCTGGTTCTCCGGAAAATATTGGAAGTTCTTTGCTGAAAGATTGTCGAGCCATAAATTGTTTTATCGTCAGCTCTTCCGCCATATTTTCAGGATTATTAGAGCATAATGGTTTTTGAGAATGAACTACATCTTTGTATTCTGGATTAGGTTCGTACGTATGACCCATTTTTCTACAAAAGAAGACTGCTTGTCACAGATTTAATTTCTTCGTTGTATGAGAGATCGCTAGAGTTTCTATATTTCAGTTGTGCCATTTTAAATTCAGTTTCCTTATCTAATAATTTCTTTTCGATTTCTGCCAATTTCCGTTCTCTATCGAGTTCTATTTCTAATAGCTGACATTCTTGGGATTTGCTACTTGAAACTTTGCTGCTTTTCCGGGTTGTGACTAACTTGTTTTGAGAGTTCTTGTCCATTTCCTTTTCGGACCTTATAGAATCTCCATTTTCATATTCATTTCGCCTGACGTTGTCGAAACCAGATCTCTCAAATCCATATCTACTTGGAGGTTTACCCTTATTATTTCGATTGCTTTTTCTCATAGGTAAGGACCTTGTAGATAGGTTGTTCTCCATAAAGCCGTTCTTTTTGCTCGAAGGACCACTAATGTAATGACTGATTGATTGTTATTTATATTTTTTGAGACGAAAAGTTTTGGCTTGACAAGGGTTTTATTTTATTTGACAAACTACTTTTTCTTTTCAAAAAACGTACTCGATTCTAATATATTTCAAAAATTAATTCAGATATAAAAAACTGAAAGTTGTCGTAGTAAATATGGTTCACTTTAGAAAAGAATGAAAAAATGGAAAGTTGGAAAGAAAAAAAGACTTTATTAGGAACACTCAAAATTCTGTGTTTGTTGAATAAATAAAAATTTATGATGAAACCACAAGAAGGGAGGAGTTTCGGTTAAGCTAGTACCTAGTTGGTCCCCCATGAAATTCTCGCCAAGTCAGCCGCAAACGGAACAATTATGGGTTCAATAATCATATCGTGATATCTCTGGCTGGTCATGGTGGTGTTCTGCAGAACAACCAACTCTGTGCGTTGGTTCAAACAAATGCCTCCCCATACACATATAGAACCTCCGCCAAAAGCTGTTGTGGGTACCATAAACTGTTCTGCATACCTTCGACTTCTTTCCCTCCAGCAAGAATACGTTCATCGGAGTTGATCAAACGAAATCTAGACTCATCAGTAAATAAACATCGGCTCCAATCTTCAAGTGTCCAATTGCGGTGCTCCTCAGCCCATTGCCGTCGATGAACCCGGTGTTCCTTATTCAAACGGGGATGTTGTACCCTCCTACGTGCTCTCAAACCACGAACATGTAGTCGTCGTCTTACAGTCTGGTTCGAAATTAGAACTCCTGTTGCAACTCTCAGTGATCTATTGAACCGCGACGCCGGGTAAGTGGGATTTCTCCTAGCATTGAGGATCAAAAGACGATCTTGGGCAGCTGTTGTACTGCACTGCCGACCTCCCCCATGAACATAAGCTACTGAGTCGTTTTGGATGAACCTATTCCAAGCCCGACTCACGACACTTTGCGAAACATTCAACCGCCGGGACACTTCTCGCTGGGACAAACCTTTCTGTATCCACCGTATGATTTGGTCCAGTTGCACAGGAGCCAAACGTCTTCTCGGCATGACTGATAAGCTGATATTGTTCTAATTTCTTCAATTATTGTCACCTTTTGTGTTTGAACGAGAGAAAAAAACAGATTTAATAACAAATACCACATTGCTTTTCACTCCACCTGTAACAGCCTACAGATAATAATCGATTTTGTGAACAAGAGCCGATGAAGTGAGGAAGACTTTGATATAATCAACTCAAAACATCTTACTTTTTCCTTAGAGAACATATAATGTACAGATATTCACGAGATAACTTGAATGAAAAAAATACAAATGAAGAGAATTTCATAAGTGATCCCTAGCAATTGTTGATCAGTGTAGTTAGTGTGAGAAGAGACTCCCATTCATTTTTAATTTAGAATCGAATGCTGTAAAATGAATATGGGGTTGCCATATGAAAATTACGAAATATTTCAATTTTAAGTTCCACATTTTCGGATCAAAATTTTTGAAGAACCTCACGATGTATCAATTTACTGAATATACCACATGAAAGCATGGACTCTTTACTATGAGACTGCTGAGTTTGGTTCCGTTTGCATATAAAATAATCGAGATATTGCATATCCAAACTTACAATGCAGATGCCAAAAATTTCAAGAATGAGTGCATAACTTGGCAACAGTGCATAGCAGAGAAATGTTTTTAGGTTATACTGCGATTTTGGTATTGATCGATACATAAATAATATCGTCGGCTTAATATGCCATAAGTCCACTTTTGCGAATTTGAAAATTGAGTTATGTCAAGGATCGTGCATGTGCAGAAATTAAAAAATATAGCTGACGAACGAACGACGTTATCTAAGAATTTGAAAATCACTTACGCACATACAGATTACAGTCTCCTCAAGGTTTTGGACTTATGTGATTTCATATAAGGCGACGATATATAGGTAGTTGCATTTGAAATAAGAAGTAGATATGAGATTGAGATAGACGTGGCAACACTGTCGACTTGAAAATATTTTAGGCGAAGAGTTCCTTCATCCTCAAGGCTTCATCCAAAATTTCAGAACGAAATATTCACCAGTTCTTTAAAAACGTCTAATAGGCCAACTTAAAAGGAAAACCCTATATATACATCAAATCCATTAGAATAGACTAATCCTCCACTTCCCGTAGAGTACCTATGTTTTATACAAGTCATATATTGATTTCGCCTTCTCAGTTGAAAATTTCTAACCATCGGATGTTCCAATAATTATACTAATTATGAATTTTAAGATTTTTCTCTAGTACCTTTACAAATGAACCTTTTGGTCGATGAATATCTTGAGATATTTCTAATTTATTCCAGATACACCATACAATGAGGAAAAAGACAAATTTGTTTAAATGCTTTCGAATAGTCAACAAAATCAAGAAATTGAAAGAACGATTATTGAAACAACTATTGAAAAATGTAATAGCAAAAACCTTTCGTTTTTCAACTTGAAGCTCATCAGTGATAAATGATTTTAATTCATGCCTCAACAGTCGGTGATAACAACACTCACTAGAAGACACCAGCAAACTAACTCTACTATCACTTCTTAATAAAATTAAAAGAAGTGATAGGACCAAACGTAACAAGATTTAAGTAACCTACAAACTAAATTTATGATTAATCTGGTAGGAACTTGGACGTTCTTGGACTTGTGGTTCTAGGAACATATTACCAACAAGCTGAAGATTGCATATAGTAACTTGAAGAAAATATTCATATAGATACACCATCATCTTCCATTCTCAACTAAGGAAATTTTTTTAATTCTCTCGTCCTATCACAAGGGGGGTTCCGATGGGGTCCGGACCTCCCTCCCTCCGGAATTTTACAGAAGTACAGGATTAGAACATTCTCCTTTAAAATAGAAATTTTGTCATTCGCTGGACCCCCTTCCTTCCTTTTTTCTGACTACGGCCTTGTCCTATCACACTTCAATTTCTACAGCTCCGTGTATAAACCTTTATTTGGATGCTAATGACTGCTATAGAAAGTTCAGAATTCTTGTTTGAGATTACTTCATGGTGTAGGAAGGAGATGTTACATTTCACCGTTTTCGAAAAAGTCAGATTGGCTCAGTATGTCGAAAAGGCACATATTGTATAATTTGCTGTTCTTTTTCAGGATTCTCAAATTCAAGACACGACCTTATCTTTATAATAAGATTTAATTTAGAACAGATGTATTTTGTCAGTTCCTCAGCATGGAAAAGAAATTTTCAAGAGATACTTTTCTTATAACATAGCAAATACTATCAATGCTTTCAATGATCTCAATATGTCTTTATCCACGACTATTTTGTAATTTATCTATTATACGTCTGTTTGCTCAGCCATAATAATACCCATTAATCACAAGTGAATAACGAGTTATTATTGACTGCTGCTATATAGCCATACACTCAGATAGTCAAGCTGCTATTAAAGCACTGAGCTCCTACGTCATCGACTCAAAGATGATCTGGGAGTGCCGGAACAAACTTAATGAGGTAGGTAAGAAAAATAAGGTCTTTTTAATCTGGGTTCCCGACCATTCGGGAATCAAAGGAAACGAAGAGGCCAATACACTTGCCATAGAGGGGACACGAATGTCACTCATTGGCTCAGAACCCTTCTGTGGTATAGATAAATGTACCTATAAGAAGAAGTTTCTGGAGAAGGAGAAAGCCGAGAAGGAAAACTCTGGCGGAATCTCCTAGGGATAGATCATTCCACTAAGTTCCTTCGGAACTTTGAAACAGCAAGATCCAAAAAATATCTGGATCTTGGCAAGAAACAATTACACCTCCTCACTGGCTTTCTTACAGGACACTGCCGCTTCAGGAAGCACCTGTTGAGGATGGGATTATCGAACACTGACGAGTGTAGGTTCTGTCGTAGGTCGCAGTGAACTGTAACCCCTTTTAAACTATTAACTTTAACTATACCTTGTCAATCGAGGGCCAAATCTCCTTTTATTATATCAATTAAAGCTAATTTTATTACAAAATATACAATGATGAGTTCCCCATGACATGCTTGTCATAGAAGGGTCTTATCACGGTCGCCAAATGTTGAAAGCTTCTAGAAATATATTCAGTCGTCGTGGATAAAGTATAGTATGCAACTCGCGTAAACTGGCTGTTATTCACTCGGCGATTTGGGTTACTCGCCTACGGCTCGTTGCCCAGACATCACCTCGTGAATAACAGCTATTATTATACGCTCGTTGCATACTATACTATTGTGAGTTTAAATTGCCAAAAAAAGTATAAGCGAAATCTCTCTGATCATTAATAGGTAAACGTCTTTTTGCTCCAGTTATCTCCTTCGTCTCCTTATACTACCTAAGTTTTGACTCCATTAGCTCAAATCAAAGTGAATTTTTGAAGTGGCAATGTTTAAATTTGTTTTTCTTATTACAAAATTTTCGAAATTGTTTGATCTCTATTCAAAATTGTTTCTGGAATATGTATTTTTCATGCTGTATTCTATTTTTTTTGTTCTAAGGGAATATTGATATTTCTTGTAATTGGTTGCTGTAGATTTTTTTTGTCATTTAATTTGAGACCTAAGCAGAGTCCGTGTTAGTGAAAATCTGATTAATTTAGGCCTTTTGTAGACCCACAAGATATGTGAGACGTAACAATAAATTTATTTATTATTATAATTAAGTTAATCCATGCATACGCACCTGGTGGTTTTGTTTATCGGTTTGTGTTCAGTTTGCTGCAGTCTTCTACACTTTTACACTCTTCTCATGAGTGTCGTTATGACCGATTGTTGAAACAGGTATGAATAAAAAAGATCGCTGATGAGTTTCAAGTTGAAAAAAGAAACGCTTTTGGTGTTACATGTGTATTGAAATTGTTTTAATAATCGTTCTTTCACTTTCCTCATTTTGTTGACTATTCGAAAGCATACAAACAATTTTGTCTTATTGTCTTATTGATGCCACGATGTGTCTGGAATGAATTAGTAGTATCTAAAGCTATTCATTGTCCGAAAGGTTAATTTGTAAAGGTACTACAGAACAATCTGTAAATTCATAATTGTCCATGATAACCTTCATCAAGTATACTCACTCAAATTTGAATTCAATAATTATACTCACTCCAACGTTGGTATTACTCTTGCCCGTCTGTTGAAAAACTTCGTCAGAAAAATATAGAATGGCAACAATTCTTCGAATGACAGAGGTATATCCTTCTTCGAAACCAAATGAACAAGATATAATTTGTCAGTATCTATTCTGTCGACCTGAAATAATAATGAGACTAAATGGAGCATTCGTGATAATGTTAGTCTTTAAACAAACCTTGAATATTCTTCCTTTAGATATTGAGTTTTCCCATGGTAGAAAGCCTTCTCTAGGTAATTTATTAAGTATCTTATAGTCGAAGAATAGATTGAATAGAATTGTCAAATAATTATATTTAGTCCGGTATAAATCCTGTTCAGTTGACAATACCTGAATACGATAAATCTCATGAAGTATGTCTTTTTAAGTTAAGTTTATTTCTTTCCGACAGGATGTTTTGCCATGTGCAATGTTTCTGGTCTAAATATATATGTTGATTCCTTCAAATCATTTCGTTAGTGTGGAAGTCATTAGTCAAGCCCAAGCAGAAGACGAAAACGTGAGCATACAACTGAAAATCCTAAATATTGAGAATACTTTCCTGAAAGAACTCCTCAAAACAACAGAGGAAAAAAATAAAATATTAGTTTACAATAACCAATTATTAATGGAAAAAATTAAAACCCTGGAAATCAATCATCCCAGGACAATAAACACTTCAGAAAAAAAAATTGCTGATAACAAAGATAAAATGATAAATACAAATACAATGAAAGGAAGAACTAACGTCGATAATATGGAAGAACAAGAACTACACACAAAGGAGCTACCAAAGAATGACAATTACGCCAGGAGGACAGAACATAGTAGCTCAGAAATCGCGGATCCACTTGCGCAGACGTCTCGATCACAAATGTCACAACATAACCAAAATATTTGGACATCGAAGTCGTCAATTTCAGCTCACAATAAAACCAATACCTCTGGAAACGAAATCGTGGAAAGTAACAGCGAGTTTCAAATGGTAGTACGCAAAAGATCAGCGAAACAAAAAAGGCCTAGTGTCGGAAATGGACCTGTCCTCAGTAAAACCCAAAATAATACTTTCCAATCCATCAAAGCAAATAAGAAAGACCGAAAACTATGGCTATTCATATCAAAGGTCAAAGAATCAGTGAAGGAACAAGATATAGTTCAATATATAGCAGAAAAAGCCGATTTAAATAGTCACAACATCGATGTCAAAACCCTGGAAACAAAATTAACAGATAAATTTAAGAGCTACATGGTAGGTGTACCAACTAGCCTACTAGACAAAATTTATGATAATGAATTCTGGCCAATAGGAATCACCTTTGCTCGGTTTAATTTCAGAAGAGGTCAACATTTTTTAGAGAGCAAGAACAATCAAGCCCCCATCATAGCCCAATCATAGAAACATCCTACAGAAAACCCTCTAAGCAAGGAAAAGTTGCAAATAAACTTTTCTCAATTTTCCATCAAAATGTCTGCTCTCTAGGCAACTCAGTGAACATATTAGAGCAAGTCATCAATGAGAATGACCACATCAAAATAGCATGCATCAGTGAACATTGGAAATCAAAAAGCCAACTAACTAACTTTGGAATAAAAATTTCACCATAAAAGCGCAGTTCTGCAGAAACGAAGGAGAACACGGAGGAGTAGTAATCTATGTAAGGAACGATATCAAAGTAATAGAAAGGAAAGATATCTCAAAAATGTCTAAGAAAGGAATCTGCGAATTCGCAGCAGTGGAATTCAAGGTGAATGGCAAAAAACATCTCTGCATAGCTCTGTACAACAATGGAACCACTGAAACCATTATGGGGGAACTAGACAAAATTCTAAGAAAATTGCAAAATTATTATGTCATTATTGCCGGAGATCTGAACATCAATATGTTAGAAAACAGTAAAGAAGTAGTAGAAGTTCTTAACTTCTTCAATTGCTACAATATCAAACAAACCATATTTGAAGCCACAAGAATAACATCACATAGCTCAACCTCCATAGATGGTATATTCACAAATCTAGACGTCCCATTCAATACAATAGTGAGAGAAACACACATATCAGATCACCTATCACAACAACTAACCTTCACAGAAGCTCAAGCAAAACCTCAAACATTGTGGAAACGACTCTACACGAATAAAAACATTAAAAAATTCAGATCTGCACTGCAAAGCGAAGACTGGACAATACTTTATAATGATGATCATGATGTGAATGAAACCTTCAACATTTTCCACGATATTTACCTCAGACACATGAACGATGCTTTCCCACTCAAAAAACTTCCTGCAAGAAAAAGAAAGGGAAGGTAAAAGAAAGTCCAGAAATTTTAGAGATGAAGAATAAATTGGATATACTGCTAACAGTAAGTACTCGAAACCCCAACTACAAAGATGCATACAAAAACCAGAAGAAAAAGTATGACAAGGAACTCATTGCCAATAAGACAACACTATATGAAAAGAAAATAGCAACATCAGACAACAAAAACAAAGCGCTTTGGTCAATAGTGAAGTCAATAAAAGATTCAAATTCAGAAAAGGACTTTCCCATCCAAAACAACCCAGCACACACAGCAAATAAGCTAAATGAGTACTTCATAAACAAGGCCCCAAACCTTACAGAACACCTGCACACCAATAAGACAAACAACGAAACGTACACAGAACTGAACAAGTCGATGCATCTAAAGAAATTAACAGTTGAAGAAGTGAGAGATATTGTGAACAGCCTAAGAAATAAACAAACACAGGGAATCGATGAAGTCTCAAACACCTTGATCAAACAAACAATTACTGAAATACAAGAACCTTTGAAATATATTTTGAATAAATCATTCAAGAATGGTATTTTTCCAAACAGACTCAAGACTGCAGTAGTGAAGCCCATACACAAGCAAGGGGACCCAACTGACTTTGATAATTATCGACCAATTAGCATTCTCCCATCCTTCTCGAAAATTTTCGAAATAGCATTTTGTAGGCAGATCATGGAGTTTATGTTAATGAATGGAATTTTCTCTGACAGACAGCATGGATACCTGAAGGGGAGATCTATACAGACTGCAATATACGACTTCATAAAGAAAGTATTGGATGCCTTTGAGAGTGGTAATCTTGCCCTAGGCCTATTTCTAGACCTATCTAGAGCATTTGACTGTGTGGAGGTCGATAAACTGATCAGGAAACTGATGAAATTGGGAATAAGAGGACCAGCCTTGAAGTGGGTAAGATCTTACTTCAAGGAAAGGACACAACTGGTGGAAATAACAGTGAATGGTGAAAGAGTACGATCAGAACAACTAGAAACACTGCTTGGACTCATACAGGGTGGGGTTGCTGGGCCAGTATTTTTTATTATATACATAAATGAATTCGGAGAAGATATCCAAGAAGTAAATGAAAAAGGAACCGTTGTTAACTATGCAGATGACACTAACATATTGGCAATCGAACAACAATGGCCAGAACTAAAGAAACTAACAGAAGAAGTATTGCAACTTGCCAATGCATGGTTCAGTGAGAACAACTTACTATTAAACAAAAACAAGACTAGTATAATCATGTTCCACCATAGAAAAGCAAACATACTGAACCCAGAAACCATCAGATTGAATGAAGAGACATACAAAGTAAAGGACACTGTTAAGTTCTTAGGAGTCTACATCGACTGTGAGCTGAATTGGAAATACCACGTCGAACATGTGTCAAGGAAAGTTGCCTCCTCCATCTATGGCCTAGGGGTGGTATCGAAATATCTGAGTAGACCGGCACTAAAAACAATCTACTATGCAACCATAGAAGCAAAAATAAGATTTGGAATCATATTTTATGGATCAGGAGACATTTCATCGGTATTTGTGTTGCAGAAAAGAGCCCTCCGAATCATATTCGGTCTGAGTAGAACACAGTCATGCCGTGGAGTCTTCAGAGCAAACAGACTACTAACCACATATGCCATATACATGCAGGAATGTCTCATCTATCTCCACAAAAACAGGAGCAAATTCAGCAAACATCAAAATGAAAATAAGGAAATCTATAACATCAGAAATAAAGACTACACCTATCCCAAACATCGCTTAAAAAGCACCGAAAATCAAGTGGAATATAGATGCCTGCGATTTCACAATGCGCTACCGGCACGGATCCAGATGGAAGAAAACTTAAAAACATATAAAAGACTGCTACATAAATACTTACTCCAACTAGAACCCTATAAATTAGATGATTTTTTTCGCCCTTGAAGACTCATATTAAGTTTATTTTGACACAATTTCGTATGTTATATGGTTGTAAACTATGAGCTTACTGAAATAAAGATCGTTTATTATTATTATTATTATTGGATTCATAACCTGAGTTATTCGTGTCGATAGGATACGGAAGGTATGATATAACTTTTGGCTGTAAAACAACAACAATAGTTCTTTATTATTATCATATTACAATTTTTGAAAGTCAAGAGATTAAAATGATATTGGGAGAATATGAAATATCCAAGAGACGTGAAAAAATGAACATTGATTCGAATGTTGAAAACTGTGGTTCTTGAACACGCGATCTACTACGCGTAGCCGTTCAGGTATGGGTTAACCATTCAAAACACTAGACGGAAAACTACCAATCCCTTCTCTTATTTTTTCTCCACTTCTTGAACAGTGATGAAGGTCTTCTCTACCCTTGCGTTCCTCGAATGTTGTTGGCTGAAAAAATCCAAGGCGGGTCTACATAGTAGGATAGTCGCACTAAGCAGTATGGTATCCTTCTAAACCAGCGCTGTACAGACTTCTTCATGTCAGAGAGGCAGAAAGAGAGCAACAATCTGTGATGGCCGATATCAGAAGAACTTTCAAGACTCATTTTAACCAATATGTAAAACGTTGCATTTTTGGATGATGAGAGGCAGAAACCATTTTTGGCACCAAATCGTACTGCTAAACACTGCTAGAAGAAGGTGAAGGAACAGCGCTATTGACCGAAGTATTCTCAGATGAAAAGGCGCCTCCCACTAGGACACGATTAGTCCGCGAACACAGAAACTACCCGACCCAATAAAGGAACCCCCCTTGACAATACAATGGTCAACCATCGCGAGTAGACAGCGTTGGGGTGTCACGTCGAATACCTTAGCTAAGTCCACAAAAAAAGTCAACTGGTATATTCGAGTGCCAGGCCATCGTCCTATTATTTATAGTATTCGTTTTGAAGAGTTTCGTGTTCCTGAGCTGTTCCAGTGCTTGTGCGCAACCAATGGCAACCTGTATATCGAGATTTTGAGTTACTCAGGAGCACGAAACTCTTCAGAACGAATAGGCTAATTGATACGGGTTAGTAAGTTAGTAAATGTTGAACTATACGGTAGAAATCCACGTTGTTAGTTGGAAAAAAGTTCTTGAAATAAGACAAAAGCAAGAATATAACTCGAAGATCTATGTTTCAACACGGTAGATGGCGGTAATTGGCAGGATTCAACTTGTCTTTTTTTCTTGAATATTGGGGTTATGAAAGCAGGAAGTCAACTGAAGATGGATCTGTTACATATGAATGAAAGAGGTTCAGTGGGAGCCGGTGCAGACTGCTGAGAGGTTCAGTAGGTGGGATAAGATAACAAACATCACGACCCGGTACGGTACCCATTGCCATCTCAGAAAGATATTTCCTACCTACTTCCTGGAGTACAGTTTGTAGTTCAAATATTATTAACACATGGTCCAGAGTTGAGGAATATTCAATTTCAGATACTTCTAAATCGTTCAGGCTGAGTGACAAGTTGATACACTCCAGAATTTGGGAAAAAACGCATATTCGTTGTGAAATTTTGAACCCTCCTGCTCTAGTACAACAAACAGACAATCAGCTGTTTATGGGTGCAAAAAGTAGTGGAATCCTTTGTTTTCAGTGTTCTGTTTTGTGGCGTAGGTACTCACAAATTCGTAGTTTGTTATAACGACTAATTTGATTGAAATATACTAATTATTATTTTCAGTTCTTGTTTTAAAATGAAGCAGAGATTGAGTTCAGTTTACTTAAGCTTCTGGAATATATTGGAGCCTCACCCTCGCTGGGATCGGCACCTTGACGTTGGTGTGAGGGCTTAAGTAACTACAATGAATCTTGGGGCGATGTCGACGGAACACAGTTCCGGCAGGGTCACCCATGTCGATAAGGTCCAAGACGAGTGGCGAAAAACTAAGACTGATCCATAAGCCTCCCTGTTAGGTCATGTCTCTGCAGGAGTGCTTTGGCGCGGTGGGGATCCGCCCGAGTAGCCTCTATGGTTTGCTCTGAACAATCCCCCCCAAGCCAGTGGTGGAACAGCATACGCCGAGGGCTGCATGGCCAGCGGGAAGGCTGGTCGCTAGTATGCGAACTCCTGGTACCGGGGGACCCAAGGTTTAACTACCCTTGCTGTATCAACAGGCTCTGATGCAGTGGACTTAGTATTTCCTGCACAAAGAAAAACCCATATATGGAAAGATCAAACACAAAAAAGGAAGAGGAGTCACCAAAGGAATCGCCAGAGACAACCATTGTTTCTGAGATTCCCATGGAGACGGATGCGGTTCAGGCTGACGAAGGCCAAACCGAAAAGACACCTGAGGTGCAGAACTCCCCAGTTCTAACCCCACCAATACCTGCCTCCTTAGCGGAGGCCATAACTGATGAAGACCGGCTCCTCGAAGGCACTTCTTCGGACGAATCTGTGCGGGCTCCGCTTAAAGAGCAGTCCAACAGACGACGTCTGAAGAAATCCGAGAGGAAAAGGTACAAATGGTTGGTGAGTCAGGGACATACGCACGAAGAGGCGCTCTTACTCTGCAAGCTGACCATCGCAGAACGGGAGGCCCTACATCCTGCTCCTGCTGTGAAGCGGGTCAGGTCCGAGGAGTCAACCCCCGAGCAAAGTGCGAAAAGAAAGCAAAAACGCAACAACCTGGGTCGTCGACGTCTCGAGCTGATCCCAAACGGGAACAATCGAGACCCTCGACGTCTCAGGGGAAAGGCGTAAAGGGCACGCAGAGACCACTCGACGCTCGAGTTGCCTCCACAAGTAGGCCTCAGCAGAAGTCCGGCTCTCGAACTGCCGTCAGACCGCCCAAATCCACCTACAGCGGGATGCTCAAGGGAGTAAAGGTTGGACTCGTTCCGGCCGATCATCCCGAGAGCAACCTAGCGGTAGAGGATATGACCGAGCTGGAAAAAAGACTGGCTCGTCTTATACTGGGGTGTGAGGACAACATAGTCCCCACCTTCAATAATGTGGTATTTCGCCCAGGCTTCATGGTGATTAACTGTGATAATCAGGCTACAGCCGACTGGGTGAAATCCAAAGAAGAGGAGCTGCAACTCCCCCACATGAAGGTCCAAGTCAGGGATGAAAAGAACATCCCAGGTGCGGCGGTGGCCACTGCCTATTTCCCAAATAGCTTGGAGTACACCGTCGAGGAGATCCGGACCTTCATCGACAAACAAAACCCCAGTGTAAACACCGCTCAGTGGAAAGTGCTGAAGGTAGGGGACACGGGGAAAAACTGCCGAGAGATCGTTTTCTCGCTGGACTGTGGAAGCCTAGCCGCTCTACAAGCGCTAGATTGCATGGTCAACTACAGACTGGGAAAGGTCAAGTTTTGGACGAAAAAACCAGCGAGCACTCAAAGCTCTGCGGCTGCTGGCGAGGTGGTACCTGGGAGTTCTGGCGCCGTGGTTCACGATTCTGCCCTAGCGGAGTCAGAGCCCTCGGCGTCAGCCCAGGCGACTGTTACGCCGGCTCCAATGGAAGTAGTCCAAACTTCCAGCAGGGCGGAGGAAGAGCCCAAGACAACAAAGGCTCTTAAGCAAGAGAAACCGGGGGACAGAAGGCCGCCTCCACTCCGGCAGGAGCGCGACAAGCGACCTATTCCCCGGAATAAAGGAAAACCGTGGAAACACACAAAGGAGGAACACCATTAGGTGCCTCCAAATCAACCTCCACCACGCCAAGGCTGCTACAGATGCGGCCCTCTGGAGGTTGGTAAAACAAGACCTAGACGTAATGCTGGTACAGGAGCCTTGGGTCATGGGATCCAAGATCAAAGGACTACCAAATGGGTCAGGTAAACTTATTTATCATGAAGGGGCGCTGGCCCCCAGAGCGGCACTCTACATTAACAAAAACTTACAATATCTGCCTCTCTCCAGATTTATACAACGCGACATTGCAGCAGTAGTTATGGATGTCCGTCTTCCCGGAGGTAACGTCAAAGTGGTCATAGCTTCAAGTTACCACCATGAGGAGGAAGCATCCCCACCCGAGGAGGTGGCCAATCTGGTGAACTACTGCAAAAAGCTGAACATGCAATTCATCATCGGATGTGATAGCAACGCACACCACACAGTCTGGGCGAGCTCTAATATCAACAGAAGAGGTGAGAATTTACTTGATTTTCTTATGACTGAAGGGGTGGGAGTAGCAAATCGGGGTAGTGAACCTACATTCCGCAATGCAATCAGGGAAGAGGTACTGGACCTTACCCTTATTAGCCCAGCCCTACATCACAAAATTTCGAACTGGCATGTCTCAGATGAGGCTTCCCTATCTGACCACAGACAAATCCGGTTCGACATCGACATTGAGCCGATAATACAAGAGCCTAAAAGGAATCCTAGAAGGACCAACTGGGAGCTTTACCGCTGTCTGTTGGAGGGCAGCGGGGAGCTTTCGGGGGTCAGGGGCATGGACTCTGTGGATGGCATTGACCTGGCTGCGGAGCACCTCCGAAGCCGGATTTTAACGGCTTATGAGGATAGCTGTCCGCTCAAACGGTCGACATCCAGTAGGGACGTGCCCTGGTGGAACTCCAACCTCGCAAAGCTACGTAAGAAAGCCCGCACACTATATAATAAATGGTCTAAATCTAGGACGCTGGAAGACAAGACTGCTTATAGAGCGGCAACGACTGAATATAGTAAAGAACTGCGTAATGCCAAGCGGAAGTCGTGGCGTACCTTTTGTCAGAGCATTGAGGACACGCCAAATGCCGCCAGACTACATAAGGTCTTATCAAAAGACCATAGTAATGGTCTAGGGCAGCTAAGGGGAATGGATGGTGAGATGACTGGCACAGATGACGAGACGTTGTCACTCATGCTAGAGACTCACTTTCCAGGCTCCCGAATCTTTCTGGGCAATAAACCGAATCAGGATGTCTCGGCACCCAGACGAGGAGCCAGAAAGATTGCCGCCAAACTCTTTACAAAAGAGAGGGTTCGATGGGCAATCGAGTCCTTCAAACCTTATAAATCTCCAGGCGGGGATGGCATCTACCCGGTACTGCTTCAGAGGGGACTGCAGGTCATACTCCCGGACCTCGTGGACCTCTTTCGACGGAGCTTCACCTGGGGATACATCCCTGAATGCTGGCGGGACGTGAGAGTGAGCTTCATTCCTAAGGCTGGTAAACGGCCAGGGACTGATGCAAAATCATTCCGCCCTATCAGCCTATCCTCCTTTCTCTTGAAAGCGATGGAGAAGATAATTGATCAAGATATTAGAGCGGGCTTACTTTCTAAGTTTCCTCTACACAAAGATCAGTATGCATATCAAGCAGGAAAATCAACGATTTCAGCTCTCCATAGCCTCACCAGGAAATTGGAGAAAGCCTTAGAGTTCAAAGAGGTTGCTCTTTGCGCTTTTATTGACATAGAAGGCGCGTTCTCGAATACGCCAAGGCAGTCCATCCACCGTGCGCTGGTCAAGAGAGGAGTGGAGCCGGCAACGGTTGCTTGGATTATGGCTTCGCTGAACAGCCGGATAATCAATATGCAACTGGGTGCAGCTTCAGTTACTGCGACGCCCGGAGACGGATGCCCACAAGGGGGATGCTTATCGCCACTCTTGTGGTCACTGGTCGTTGACGATCTTCTTAAAACACTTACAAGTGCGGGTTTTGAGATCTGCGGTTACGCAGATGACCTTGTGATAATGGTTCGGGGTAAGCATGACGACACAATTAGTGATCGAATGCAAACTGCCCTAACCTTAACTCACGAGTGGTGTCTCCGAGAAGGTCTCAATATAAATCCCAAAAAGACAATATTACTGCCATTCACCAAGAGGAAAAAACTCTCTCTTAAAACAATTACTATGAACGGGACCACCCTAACCCCAACGAACCACACCAAATATCTTGGTGTGATCTTCGACCAAAAACTCTCCTGGAGTTTACACCTCGAAGCTGTGATCAGTAAGGGCCAGAGAGCTCTCTTCATATGCCAGAGGATGGTCGGAGGTACGTGGGGATTAAAACCTGAACTAACGAATTGGATTTACAAATCCATTGTTCGGCCAATCGTGAGCTACGCGGCTCTCATTTGGTGGCCAAGAGCAAAACTAGTTTCGGGACAACTAGCCCTAGGAAAACTACAAAGAACAGCGTGTCTATCCGTAACAGGCGCATCTCGCTCCTGCCCAACTGCTGCCATGCAAGTCATCCTGGACCTGCCTCCTCTAGAGATTTTTCTGGAAAGCGAGGCGGCCAGATGGGCTCTCCGAGTAGCAAGGGAGCGGGAGCTGAAAATTGGTGACTACTCAGGGCACCTCCGCATTCTAAATGAGTGTAAGAAGCTTCAGGATGTAGTCACAGACAACCTCCCCCTGAGACACGAGTTTCAGAAAAACTTTACCACGACATTCCCAAGTCGTGACCAATGGGCTAATAAAGAATTAGTTTTCCCCAGAGGGTCTACGGTATTTTATACTGATGGCTCGAAAACTGAAGACGGACGAGTCGGAGCCGGTGTTTACGGTCCCTCAATCCAATTAGCCATACCAATGGGTCTCTGTCCTTCGGTTTTTCAGGCAGAGACACTTGCTATAAGGGAGTGCGTTGCGCTCTGTGCGGAACGCAACTACCAAAGAAAGGAAATATATATAGCATCTGACAGCAGAGCAGCCCTGCTAGCGCTTGACTCTCCACAAGTGAAGTCAAAGTTGGTCTGGGAATGCAAAACGTCACTTAACCTACTCGGAGAAAAGAACCAGGTCAATCTCATCTGGGTGCCTGGTCACTCCGGGATTCACGGCAATGAAGCGGCAGACCGACTGGCCAGGGAAGGAGGGACAACCCCCTTCACTGGACCAGAACCGTTTTGCGGCTTCCCAGCCAGTCATCAGGCAATGGCTATTAAGGACTGGGAACAAAAGAGGAAGCTTATGTCCTGGCGTACGACCAATGGTCAAAAGCAAGCTAAGTCACTTCTCTCTCACTCGACGAGCTGGACCAAGAAAGTCCTCTCACTCAGCAAAGTGGAACTGAGGAAACTGACGGGCGCTCTCACTGGGCACTGTCCTGTGAGGTATCACTTAAAAAACATGGGAAAGGCGCCCGATAGTACATGTCGCTTCTGTCAAGAAGCCACCGAGACAGCTAGACACCTGCTATGTGAGTGTGAAGCTGTTCACCAGAAACGGTTACGGCATCTTGGCTCCAGGTTCCTAAAGCCTGAACAAGTAATGGATGTGGCCCCCAGAAAGGTGGTGAAGTTCATTGAGACTTTGCTGCCGGACTGGTAAACAGCGCGGGGATGCACAATAGATCTTAAGGTCAAGGTGCTCGCAAGGTCGGTTTTGATCTGTCGCCCCTCCTCTAATCTATTTCTATCTATCTATTGGAGCCTCAACAAGTAATTCGATGACTCTTGTTGAAGGTGATGAGGTGCTTAATGTAGAAGATATTGTTATGTACAAGGCGGGTTTGATAAGTATCCGTGTTTAGAGAGAAAACTCAACTATTTGGAATTTTTCATATTAATTTCTCAACATAGTATCCTTTTAGCTCGATACATTTAGCCTAGCGATATTTTCTTTTTTTTTCATGCCTTCCAAATAATATGATTTCTCAAACTCGGCAAGTAGGCCTCCGTTTCAGCGATGACCTTCTCGTTTGAAGTGAGCCGTTCTCCGCCGAGCCATTTTTCATGTATGGAAACAAAAAGGAGTGAAACGGTGCCATATCTGGTGAATATGGTGGGTGAGGTAGCAATTCTAATTTAGCATTATCGACTACTCATGAATGATCTGGTGCGTTGTCGTGGTGGAAGAACAATTTTGTTTGGTACGGAAGGGTTCGTTTTTCCTTGAATGCGGCCTCAAATCGATTCAATAATTCATTGTAGTATTGACATGCTATTATATTTCCCTTTTTCAAGTAGTCAATGAGGATTATTTCTTGGGAATCCCAAACAAAAGTGGCCATAACCTTTCCGGCTGATAACGTTCGCCTGGAGAAGTCCACTGCTTCGACTGTTCCTTGGTTTCTGGTGTTCTGGAGTTGGATCCAGGTTGCGTCAACGGTTACGAATCGTCGCAGAAACTGGTTTGGCCTAAAATAGGTGCAAACAGTCCTTCGAAGTTGTCACAGGATTTCGTTTTTTGGTCTACTATCAGCAAACGGGGAACCCATCTTGCCGATTGCTCTTTCATCTCCAAATGTTGATGTGAAATATTATTACATGTTCGTATGAAATTTTTACCATCTCATATTTTTTTTACAGCATTCGATTCAAAATAATGATTTGTGAACTACGAGTAATCTGACTTCTGTCAGAGGTGTTGGTCAACATTCAATTACTGCGTTATATTTCATGGACCCTGCCTGGAGAATTTCCATAAAAAGGGAATAATTCGGCTTTTTCTCAACTGGTATTGATTTTTAGAAAACTTTTTAGGTTTTCACTCCCAGTCTCTGAAATAGAAATAATTGAAAAATTTTTTAATAAGATGAAATGCTTTTGCGCAAAATCCTTGCACTAATTTGTCAGGAGCAAATTGGTTTTGAAAAAATTGTTGCCTAACAGTAAAACTAAAAAAAGAAATAAATGAAATGTTTCAGAGACTGGCAGTGAAAACCTAAAAAGTTTTCTAGAAATGCAGAACCCTCCCAGATTCTATTTCAATTGGTATCGATTTGGGTTCGGTTTCGGTTTCCGTAAATGTGATCTTGTGTCCAATAAGATCAAGGATTTGGTTGCTTCGTATGTAAGCTAATTGAAAATCCAATAGACAAACGGATCATGGATCATCAGATGCCTAGGTCCGATGTTCATTCTGTCAACATCATATACCCGTACAGATTGTGCATTCCTGCTCATCGGACTATCTAATTTTTTTCTATAATGCTGCTCGAGAGATCAATTCAAAGAATTCTTCGGTATTGATGACCTTTTTTTTTCGACGATCTCGACATGAGTTGTGTATAAATTCTTGTTTGAAATAGTAGTGCCTCTGAATACTTTGTAAACACATATCACTTCTCATTCTGAGATCGACGGAAAAAGAAATTTCCTCTGATTTTAACAGTCAAATTCAAGATTTTGAGTTTTGACGGACACTTTGACGGACGCTTATCAATGACGGACTCCTCGTACGAATGACGGACGTCTGGTCACCCTATCTTAACATCGTTTTTGGCATTGAAGTCTCAACTCGTATAACTATTTCTGGAGTTCAGTCGCCCGCCTTCGTCTAGAAAAACACTTTAGTCTGAAGAGTTTGACACCGGCTGGAGAGTGCTGACCGAAACGTTGAATAGAAGAAGGGAACGTGATTGAAATAGCTGAAATAATATTTCAATAAGAAATTCGTGTCAAAACAAGAATAATGAATAATCGTTATCATTCCTTTATTTGGCTGGGGGAGATTTAATGCACATCAAACAAATGGTAAGAATTTCTAACAATTACTGTGTATATTTCAGATCAATTTTTTCGGTGAGTGTTCGAAGTTCCCCAGTCAGAAACTGAATATTTTTGAAACACTCTTCTCGCCAAAATGAAGCTCGAGGAAATATCTCTTTGCCATCATTTCTTTTACTGATTGAAGAACAAACAGGAATACTTATTTGCTGAACAACAACTGAACCGTAAATACCACGAGAGATTAATCTATTATTATCGATTCAAATCAACTAAACAATTGTTTGTTTCGGCAACTTCAATATTGAATATTTTATAGAACGATTTTCGGTACGCACTTGATGAAGAAATTCGTTTTTTCGTGGTGATCTATAAAGACGGATGTAGTTTACCATCACAAAATAGCTGTTTACCCCTTTTGGGTTAATTCAACCAAAGTGAAGCGGTTTGGTCGATTGTCGTTGAGATTTCTATTACGTGAGTTCAGGCTTTGTTGAAGACTTGCATAAATAAAAATGTTTATTTATTTTCGAGGTTTCAGATGAACTTTGACGCATCGCTTTGATCTTCTTATAGGGGTATGAAGCAAGACATCCTGTTTGAAAGAAGTTCTTTTTTGAGATTGTTAATTTGAAATTTTTCAAAATAATGAAAAATTTGAATATAATTACTTACAAGATACTGATGAGGTTTCATTATTAAAAACATCTCAACTCTACCATATAAGAATAAAGATGTTTGAGTTGATAGAGCAGCCATTACATGTTTTAAAAATGAATTATTCACCATTGGTCCTATTATTGAAATGGCAGGATCTGAAAATGAAAATTGTTGGTAGTGGTTTTATTACACTTTGACGCATCGTATTATGATCATTATCCAAGCAAAGCGAACAAAATTCAACCTACGATTGTGACCGATTATTCCTTTTAAAATCGTTAAGCTCGAAATGCAATGAGTATGTCGAATTGTTCGATTAAACTCATTGAAATTAACTACTTAAGGACTCAAACGAAACTTTTATACTGCGATACGAAATTACTGGCCGACGAGTCCGTAGACCAAGCTCATGTCACCTCTAAAATCAGACTGACTTCTTTTTTCCTTCTTTTTCAATAGCTTCACACTTTTTGCTTTTATGCATTTCAGCATTAATTCAACTACGCAATACGCATCTACGCATTATGTACGGGGGAATCCCCAACCTCCTTGTTCCCTAAAACTTGACGCCTGGTCTACGGCCACGTCAGGCAACACACAATACGTCGCCTAGCCAAATAATGACCTGGTTAAACTCAAATCTCCGACACGGCCAATCCGACTTTACTGTCGTCCCCGACTGTCTCTGAAATAAAAATCAGACGAGTTGCTGTCAGATATATTAACTATACACATTCAAAAGTTAACGGTTTTCAATACCAGAAATATATGTCAAAATCGTTGCATCTCATTCTACTACTTCAATGTTTTCAACTATTATGCCAACTGCTATTTGCGCCATGACAAAACTATCAATTCAGATCAGTTTTACACTTGCAACTACAGTCCAACACAATAATTGATATCATCAGAATCTATACCTATATCTGTCTTTTTTCCTCATTATTTTACTTAATCTCTCTCTCTCTCAACATTCATCTCATCTGGTTCTCTAAGGTCTCTTTCAACGTTTTCCCCATCTAGATCTCTAACGTCTTTTTCAACGTCTTCCTCATCTAGATCTCTAACGTCTTTTTCAACGTTTTCCCCATCTAGATCTCTAACGTCTTTTTCAACGTTTTTCCCAGCGAAATCTCTAACGTCTTTTTCAACGTTTTCCTCAACTAGATCTCTAACGTCTTTTTCAACGTTTTCTTCAACCAGATCTCTAACGTCTTTTTCAACGTTTTCCTCAACGAGATCTCTAACGTCTTTTTCAACGTTTTCCTCAACCAGATATCTAACGTCTTTTTCAACGTTTTCCACATCACACTCATCCAACTCTGTAGGAATAGAACTCTCGAACATTTTCTTCCAGATTTCATGAAAATAACTTCTTCAATTACCCAACGATTTTAACAACTCCCTCTTTTCATTAAAAAGACATCTGTAAAAACAAATCATTATCTTAACTTTTATAGTAACGTTTTGTCTGATGTGAGATATGTTCTCTTTTTTTTATTCATATTTCATCATTTAAAGTTTGCAACCCTTATGCCCGATTGCACCGTTCGTCTAAGCAACGTTTAAGCCCTGAAATGACGTTTCATCAATGGAATAAACGTCAGTTAAGGGCTTAAACGTTGCTTAGACGAACGGTGCAATCGGGCATTAGTTTATTTCATTATATCCGAATTTAAAATCAACTTCATGATTTTCTATCAACATCAATGCTATTATTTTCAATCATCTAATGTCATATTAGTCCGAACGGTTTCACTACTTATTCATATCAACATTTCAGAAACTATTTCTTCAGCAGAGCTAATTGAATTTCTTGCATATCATTTTACCAGTTTATGTCTGGTTTATAAAACAGTAAGCAGTAAGATTTGGAGCTGAGTAACATTTTTTTTATAATCCTGAATCATGGTTAAGATCATTTGCACTCTCATTCAGTATAATACACTTTTCTGGAAATTTTGAGAATTCATTTTTCTTATCATTGAATCTACAAGTTTTGATTGAAGGTACGAAAACCATTGCAATAATCATTGCTAACTATGAATATACTCAGGTATTTTTCATAATTTTTAGTACACCTAGCTCATTATTTCAAAAAATTGCAGTCGGTATTCAGTTTTATGTTTCTTATCGATAATCTCAAAAATGCATTCACAACAACAACAAAAATTCAAAAAGATTAACTAACTCCATATTATTTTATTTGAATAATGCCTATATTCATCGGAAGAAATGTGCTTTCTTGAAGAACTCCAATAATCTATATTATATATTAACCATTCCATTCTGCATTGAGAAATTGTGCTTAAAAATTTGAAAGTTGTTGTAAATCCTTGCTGATCAGTGCTCTAATGATAGGAGAGCACTGGATCCTGTCCTGTTTTGTGTTATTTGGAATGTTTTACTGAGTCTTAGTTCTTGCTCCTGAAGATGTCCCAAACTGGGGACGAAATATAGAGTATCAGAACAAACTGACCCTCATTTAGCCCTTCCTTCGGGAAAAAAACTAGTCGAATAGCCTTTAAAATATATATATATATATATATATATATATATTTTTTTTTTTTTTTTTTTTTTTTTTTTTTTTTTTTTTTTTTTTTTTTTTATCCACCTTTATCGGGATCGGCCGTGAGAGAGTCGGATCAAATTTTGACCAAGACATTTCTCAGTTGCTCGTCAGAAACCTACGTACTATTCGTGTAGTCCACAAGATTACCTCCTTCTGTGCATCGCCGATTACACTATCTTCGAGGCCGAGCTTCCTTGTATTCTCCAGTAAATGTGTTTCGACCGACCGTTAGTTGTTATTATGAGTGGAAGGATTGTTGAGTAGGTAAGTCCATAAATTTCCTTAAGCTCGAATGACAGATCATGGTACTTAGTGATCTTTTCTGTGTATGCTCTCTCAACATTGTCATCAGCTGGAATGGTGACATCAGCTATAATTAATTTTTTTGATTTTTTTTCGAATATAACAATGTCTGGTCGATTGTGTGGAATGGATCTGTCCGTGATGAGTGGATGGTCCCAGTAAAGCCTGACATCTTCGTTCTCCAGGATAGTTTTTGGTAAGTACTGATAAATCGGCCGTACTGTTTCGAGCAGTCCATGTTTTCTGGCAATTGCTTGATGGTATGCCTTTGCCATGGCGTTGTGGCGGTCAGTGTACTCTCTAGGAGCGAGGATGGAGCAGGATGACGTGACATGCTGTATTGTCTCAGGATAGTGTGAGCACTTGCGGCATTTATCAGTATTTAAATTTTTCCCTATTATGTTTTTCAGGTATGCTCTAGTGGCCACAACCTGATCCTGTATGGCTGTCAATCTGCCTTCTGTCTCCGGGAAAAGGTAGCCAGCTTTAAGGTAAGTAAGTGATCGATCTTTATCTATATTTCTATGTTTCAGGGCAGTTGGAAATCTTCCATGGAGTGCCTTACCATGCCACACGTCGGACAACTCCTGGATGGTTGGGGGTGCGGCTGGATGATTGCTCGATGACAGATTCAATGGGGTTATGTTGTCATCCTCTGCAGAAAGTGCTTTGAAGAAAGGTGAGTTTTTTGATTTGAAGTATTCCCTCATTTCTTTGATTGTGTTGTGATGTGTAGTTTCAATATTTTGTAGTCCTCTTCCTCCATCTTTTCTGGGTATGTAGAGTCTGTTGACAGAAGCGTTCGGTGGTGCATTCCATACCTTGTTAAGAGTTTCCTTACCTGTATGTCGATGGTCTCAAGGTCAGTGGTTGACCATTTGATAATTCCAAATGAGTAGGCTAAACAAGGCACTACCCATGTGCTTATTGACGTGCACGTTGCTTTGGAGTTCAATTTGCTCTGCAAGATTTTTTTGAGCCTTAACATGAATTTTTCTCTGAATGTTTTTTGACCTCACTGTTCCTTATTTCTAGGCCTTGTTGGATACCCAGGTATTTATATGTTTCTTCTGGTCCCAATGTTCGGATGTTTATTTGATCTTGAACCCTCATTGCTTCTCCCTCTATTAGTTTTCCCCTTTTTACGTGTATTACGGCGCATTTGTCTAACCCCATCTCCATCTTTATGGTTTCTGTGAACGATGCCACTATTTTGAGCTCTCTCATCAGTTGTTCCTCGTTGGCGGCATATAGTTTGAGATCATCAATGTATAGTTGGTGGTTGATTCTGGTGTTGTTTCTTTTTTCTAAGACGTAGCCATACTTGGATGCCTTGAGAAGTTTGCTCAAAAGGTTTATTGCAAGACAAAACCACAGGGTGCTTAGTTTGTCTCCCTGAAAGATCCCTCTCCTGATTTTGACTTCTTCCGTTGTGTAGTCTCCTTTGTCTGTGTTCACATGCAAACGTGTTCTCCAAGTTCCCATAAGGTATTCTAGTAATTTTATTATCCGCTCTGATACCCCATATAGTCTTAGGATCTTTTTTAGCCATGAGTGTGGTATGGAGTCATATGCCTTCTTATAATCAATCCATGCCATAGACAAGTTACGGTGTTTCTTTTTTGCCTGCTTCGTTATGATGGTGTCGATGATCAGTAGTTCCTTACATCCCTTGGCATCCCTTCGACAGCCGTTCTGCTCACGTGCCATGATGTTGTACTTACCAACATGTTTCCACAGTTTTTGGGTGAGTATTCCAGTAAGTATCTTATATATTGTCGGGAGGCACGTTATTGGTCGGTAGTTTTTAGGATCTTCATTGTTCGTTCCTTTGGGAAGCATATGCGTGATTCCTAGTGTGCAGGTTACAGGTATAATTGATGGGTTCTTTAAGGCCTCCTGAAAAAGTTTTGCTAGCTTATTATGCGTTGAATCGAAGTACTTCCACCAATAATTATGAATCCCGTCATGCCCTGGTGCAGACCAGTTGTTTGTTTTTTTAAGAATAGTTTTTATGTCTTCTTCAGTTATGATTATTTCGTCCATAACATACTGTCTCGATTCTGCCTCTGCTTCCCTGATCCAGAACGCTTCATCATCGTGATCTCCCGAGTTACTCCATATTTCCTGCCATGTTGCATGCATAGTTTCTGGTGTTGGGTATGTTTTGTTGTCTGCTGTTGTTTCTTCAAGTGTGCGATAGAATTGTTTAGGATTCTTGTAGAACAGCTGGTTATTTTTATATCTTTTACTCTCTCATTATATCGCCTGATACGATTTCCTAATGCCTTGATTTTTTGTTTCAGAGTATCGGATAAAATTATAAGCTTCTGCCTGAGTTGTTCGTTGTGGGCCTTGATATGATGTTCTGATGCTATGCGGGATACTCGTTTGATTATTTTTTTCTGGTTGGTGAGTTATTATTCAGGTAAGTATGTAGTGTACCTATTGTTTTTCTAATCTTGTTAATTTTTTTTTCCAGGCGCGTTTTCCATGGAGGCATTTTTTCTTCCTTCGGTCTGAATCTTACATCGCACATTTTAATTCCATTTTCCTCACACACTGTTATGGCTCCTGCGTATACACAGTCTAGTAGGTCTTCAATACTAGAGTCATCTTGTATACAAGATTTTATCGCCGAGTTTGTTCTCTCAACGCTTTCCAGGATTTTTCGTGAGCCCTTGAGTCTTGGTATTCTTGGTCTATTCTGTGGATTCACTCTTGCATACATTCTTAAATATTTTGGAAGACTTGTTCCGTTTTGTTAAACTGAAGGTCGTTTCTTCTTCGTTCTCTGGTTGGACTTCCGCGTTGTCATAATCTTTGTTCTCTGGTATGATGGTCGTGTAAGGCCTTACGCTTTTTCTAATCACCTCCAATTCAACACTTGAGAACTTCTCGTTCTGGAGAATCAACTTCACTCTATTGGCAAGAAGGTAGGGTCCCTGGGTTAATCTCGTTCCATGTTTGTTAATATTTCTCTGTATGTTCTTTCCGTTTGTTGTAATGTAATATTATATATATATATATATTATACATATATATATATTGATATGGTTTCGTGAATTTCTATTTTGATTTATATTTAATTTATATTGATTTCGAAATTACACGACCCATACAATTTCTTGATCTAATTTTTATTGATTTATTATACTCTTTTTCAGGGTGGATTCTAGTGAAAATAATTTCGTGACTTTTCTCGATTTTATTATTTTCTCACTGACAGTTCTTTTCCATGGTAACATTAATCTCATTTTTTTATCCTGCCTACTTACATTAACCAAACTCTTAAAATTATAAAATTGGATCATATCAATATATATTGTGAACCATGTTGGCTGTTCGCTAACAGACTTGATAAAAACTTTAAAGCCTGGTTCTCAGAGCTTTGACGTGGATCTCGCGACAGTTATTCCACCAATCAGAGAATATCAACAAAACTTCCCCTGACCCCCTCCTTTTGGTTTCTGGTTGTCTGAAATAAACCAACTTCACTTGTATTTCTGCGCCAGCGAGGGAGAAAATGGGAGAAGTGGGGATTGTCGCCGGCTTCACATCGAAGCTCTGAGAACCAGGCTTAACAATGGATATAACTGTCGCAAGCAGTGAAAGGTCTTTCTCTAAACTGATAATTATAAAGAACTACTTAAGGAATTCTATGTCCAATATAAAACTGTGTGATCTCAGTTTAATTAGTATTGAACATGAAAGAGCCCGTTCTTTAGATGTAGAAAAGTTAGCAAGACGGTTCCTAGAAACAAAGAGCCGTAGGGGCTTTGTCAGGGAATAATAGGAATAAACGTACAGAGTTGGCAATATGAGCTGTGTTCAGTAAGTTAATGTTGTTTTCAATAAATTTTTTGAATAAATTTTTTTTATACAGGGTGTTTCATTGGGAAAGGGAAATACTTCACAGGTGCATAGGTGGCACCAAGACGGTTCTAGAGATACCCCATTTATTGGGTCTTACTGTCTTTGTAGCCGAGATACAGGGTGTTTTATGAATTTTGCCCGTTTCTTCCTGAGGCCGTACCAGACGAACCACCCGGTATATTTTCTTCATATTTGGCAAATATGTTCCTAATTGAAAGCCCAAACATATCATGCAATAATCGCCTCGAAAATCCAGGTCCGGGTTAACAAAAAATTATGAATGGTTTGAATCCTCGAAACAACACCATGTACATCGGAATTTTGAAAATCTGTTTTAATATTCGAAAACACCACTAAAAACTAAACTAAGACGTATACTTCAAATTTTCGCGCAGAAAGTTCTACTGCACAAATTTTCAAGGTAAATGTGAAGTTTTTAGGAACTTGGATACCCGAAAGTCGTTTTAAGTGACTTTAACAATGAATTATTATCAACAATATTGAATCCATAATCATTTCAACATTACTTTGTAATTCATTTCCACATTGGTTTTCCTTTTTATAGCCGTATACTTGAAAATCCAGATCCGGGTTAAGGAAAATTATGAATCGTTTGAATCCTCGAAACAACACCCTGTACATCGGAATTTTGAAAATCTGTTTTAAAATTCGAAAATACCACTAAAAACTGAACTGGGACGTAAACTTCAAGTTTTCGCGCAGATAGTTTCAATGCACAAATTTTCAACGTAAAAGTGAATTTTTTAAGAACTGAGATACCTGAAAGTGGTTTGAAGTGGCTTTTAACAATGAATTATCAACAATATTGAATCCATAATTATTTCAACATTACTTTGTAAATTCATTTCCACATTAGTTTTCATTTATTGAGAAGTGAGTTGCATTATTACGTATAATAAGTATGGATTTCAATATTTTGATAATTCATTGTTAAAAGTCACTTCAAACCACTTTCAGGTATCCAAGTTCTTAAAAACTTCACTTTTACGTTGAAAATTTGTGCATTGAAACTATCTGCGCGAAAATTTGAAGTGTACGTCTCAGTTCAGTTTTTACTGGTATTTTCGAATTTTAAAACAGATTTTCAAAATTCCGATGTACAGGGTGTTGTTTCGAGTATTCAAACGATTCATAATTTTTTGTTAACCCGGACCTGGATTTTCGAGGCGGTTATTGCATGATATGTTTGGGCTCTCAATTAGGAACATATTTGCCAAATATGAAGAAAATATACCGGGTGGTTCGTCTGGTACGGCCTCAGGAAGAAACAGGCAAAATTCATAAAACACCCTGTATCTCGGCTACGAAGACAGTGAGACACAATAAATGGGGTATCTCTAGAACCGTCTTGGTGCCACCTATGCACCTGTGAAGTATTTCCCTTTCCCAATGAAACACCCTGTATAATTAACTTTAAAATTATTTTTCCTTGAATAATCTTTCTCTAATTGGATAGAGCTTGTACAATAACGTGTGTAGTGAAATAGTATCCAGGAAGTGTGGAAGTACGGAGAAAATGTCGTTGTTAGTTTCGTTGGTGGTCGTGGGGGGTGGGGAGGTGGATAGAATGAGTCTACGAATAGGGGCGCACGGCAAATTCTTGCATTGGGGCGCAGGTCAGACTGGTTACGCCACTGAATAAAACACAGCCATAATGTTAAAATTTAAAGTTGTCTACAGAAAGCACCCTGGCGAAATTATTTAAAACAAATGAGTCCGACAGTTTGTGAATATTTCAAAGTATCATTATAATTAATAATTGTTAATTACTCTTGATGATAAAAATAGAAACAGAGAAATTCAAATCCTGAGAACGCAAGGAACCATCATGATCAATCGGAAATTGAAAGAATTGATGAGAATCAAAACTATTATGTGACATTACACCGGTACAGAAATTACAGTTTGAATATCACAATTTTTTTCCTACTTGTACCTATAATTTTGGCGGAGGCGAATTTCCCATAAAGTTCAAATTCGTTAGTTAGATTTACCACAATAGGTACTCGTTTATTCTCTTTTTTAGCGTCATGAGGTACTGTGTGCTGGTAAATGCGTTTCAGTTTTTCATTCTTCTGTATGAACGAGCCAATGAACATTAGTAGTGTATATTTTCAATCGGATGTTCATGCTGGATTTAAGTTTGCTTTTGTGTTTTTCAATTTTCCTTCTTCTTCATTGATTTGGATATTTTGGGAAGAAATTGTTAAATTTCCGTTTTGTACGGGATCAGATTACATCATTCGACGAAGTTCTTAAAAGACCCCTAACACCCAAGGTAAATAAAAAAATGAAATGCTGTTCACTGTGTAATTTCGATATTTCTATATTTGTAGGCTTTTCTTTCTCCTTTTTTCTGATTTCTAAACATCAGAAAACATTATTGAAATCATCACAAAGGAGAGATTCCCCACCGATAGAATTGGACCTCAAGATAAACTTTTCAACATCGGACAATTACTCACACCCTGGGAGAAAATCATCCCTTATTGGAATCACCAGGGAAGAACTGGATGGGTACAACACTTATTTAATCAAAACTTCTGATATTTTATTACTGATAAATTGTGATGCTTTTGTAAATGAATGCCGGCAGTCATAGTATACCCTTCAGGTACAGTTATTTTTTGGTTGAAATATGAATAAGATACACTATTACACCTTTCCTAAATTTTCATTATACTTTATAGTAATTCATTTTCTTGTCAATCTTTCAATTCATATCATTTTGGTGGTTTATTTCGTTATTTTCAAGGTTATAGTAATTTTATGCAAACCACCTTGCGCCCCTATTTTTATTTAGTATCTTGAATACCCACACCCTTCTCCACTGCAGTCAAGCCGCGAGCTGTCCCTTGAAAATATTTGAATTTGTTACAAAAATTTGGGATTGACTTGAGGATCATTTGAACACGTAAGAAATCTAAAAACTATACAATCTGAGCGTGGTAATCAGATAGCATATTTACAACAATAATACAAACGAGATGAGGCTGAAAATTATTAAATATATTATCAAGTACTGATGTTATTCTAGAAGTCTAGATTATCATTCAAGCATTCTGCTTTACTGAAAATGTAATCAGCATATCTGAAAGTCTCGCTGTCAGGAAGATTGGCTGGTAAGTCGTTGGTGTAAATCTGGAAATGATGAACAAAAGGGGTCTCAAGATCGAGCCCTGTGAAATACCTCGTGTGACAGTCAACACATCCGACAAGTTCTCTCTCTCCAATTTCTCGACCAAAATCTCCCTCACCTCGCAGTCAAACGCTTTTGAAAGGTAGTATCATGTTCGGATCATTTATATCTCCCTGTTTATACAGGGTGAATCCTGTTGAACTGTACATACTTCACACAGAGATAGAGGACACTTTGCTGGTTTCAAAAAGACCACACATGAAAGGTCTCAAACTATTCGTTTGAATTATACGGGGTGATTTCCTGTTTTGGGTCATATTTTCAAAATGCTCTATTGGACGAACGAATAATCACAAATTCATCAAATTTGGTACATGTGAGGACTGTATCAATTTCCATACAGCTGAGTTAACAGATTATCAGTTTCCAGGACCGGACTCTATTTTTCTGATATTATCGGAATTTATGAAAAAAAACACCCTGTAGATGAAAAAGTCAATAAACCTGTCATGACAGTTCAAACTACACTAAAAACTCTACAATGAAGAGTAATAAAATCACGTGGCACACCTACAAATTTAGAGGAAAAAAATATTGAATATGCGTACTCGGAGATACATTTTTTGGACGGGCCTAATTCACATGGAAAACCATACCCAAATGTATCAAAAGTTGAAGACAGGAGAATATTATCAGTTTAAATCCTCTCGATGTTCAAATATTCCAATATTCAGGTAATTTTCGTCAGTTTCCAGGACCGTACTCTATTTTTCTGATATTATCGGAATTTATAAAGAAAATCACCCTGTAGATGAAAAAGTCAATGAACCTGTCATGGCAGTTCAAACTACACTAAATACTCTTCAATAAAGAGTAATAAAATCACGTGGCACACCTGCAGATTCAGAGAAAAAAAATTGAATATGAGTTTGTTGAAGAGTAACGTCCATGGTGATAAATATTGAATGAATTGTTTACAGGTATTTGGACTAGATTTTATTTTGATTTCTTAAATATGTGCCAACGTTTCGAATCTTTCGTGATTCTTCCTCAAGGCTAAAATGGTACAATGACATTAATAAAATGCAAAACTGTAGGGACGGATCTGCCACTCACCTCGATATTCGTTTCAATCAAAATATCGTCATAATATTTATTTCGTTTGTTTCTCGTTGAAAGTCAATTCTGATATGGTGAAAACAAATATGCTGAATGTTATCAGTAAGAAAGCAGATCCATCCCACTAATATGTTCGGCCGTCGATACGAGTACAATAAATATGACCGGAAATTTTGACGGACTAATTTTTAAAATTTTCACATTGAATACACAAATATAAAACAAATATAAAAAACATAAAAATATAAAAACATTCGCACCACAATTAAAATACCTACATTAATATTTGTAAAACTTTAAATTATCAAGCCGTTGTATATAGTGCTTAGGTGTTGGACATCTTCCCTGAAATTAACAGTATTGTTGGACTTTATGTAGAACATTTCGCTTATTATTCTTCTGCTGTAATTGGGTTCACGGTCGAGAACTGTGACCTCTTCAAATCTGAATTTATGTCCTTCTGTGTGTGTATGTGTGGTGAGGGCTGTTTTATGAGTGTTATTCAATTTTTTCGTGTCATTTATGTGTTGTTTTACTCTGTCCTCCAGCAGTTGTTTTGTCTGTCCTATGTAGCATTTCTGACAGTTTCCACATGTGATCTTGTAAACCAATTCTGATTGTTTTTGAATGGGGGTCTTATCTTTCAATACGTCAAACTTACATTTTACCCAAGTTTATCGTATAAGATCAATAAAATTCTTCGTGAATATAACTGCACAGCGGCATTCTACAACACACTGGATAATTGGAAAAAATTCTACTCGAAATTGAAAGATAAGACCCCCATTCAAAAACAATCAGAATTGGTTTACAAGATCACATGTGGAAACTGCCAGAAATGCTACATAGGACAGACAAAACAACTGCTGGAGGACAGAGTAAAACAACACATAAATGACACGAAAAAATTGAATAACACTCATAAAACAGCCCTCACCACACATACACACACAGAAGGACATAAATTCAGATTTGAAGAGGTCACAGTTCTCGACCGTGAACCCAATTACAGCAGAAGAATAATAAGCGAAATGTTCTACATAAAGTCCAACAATACTGTTAATTTCAGGGAAGATGTCCAACACCTAAGCACTATATACAACGGCTTGATAATTTAAAGTTTTACAAATATATTAATGTAGGTATTTTAATTGTGGTGCGAATGTTTTTATATTTTTATATTTTTTATATTTGTTTTATATTTGTGTATTCAATGTGAAAATTTTAAAAATTAGTCCGTCAAAATTTCCGGTCATATTTATTGTACTCGTATCGACGGCCGAACATATTAGTGGGATGGATCTGCTTTCTTACTGATAACATTCAGCATATTTGTTTTCACCATATCAGAATTGACTTTCAACGAGAAACAAACGAAATAAATATTATGACGATATTTTGATTGAAACGAATATCGAGGTGAGTGGCAGATCCGTCCCTACAGTTTTGCATTTTATTAATGTCATTGTACCATTTTAGCCTTGAGGAAGAATCACGAAAGATTCGAAACGTTGGCACATATTTAAGAAATCAAAATAAAATCTAGTCCAAATACCTGTAAACAATTCATTCAATATTGAATATGAGTACTCGGAGATAATTTTTTTTTGTACGGCCTAATTAAAAAAAACATACCCAAATGTATCAAAAGTTGAATATAGATGGTTAAGATCTTCTACACTTTCAAGTATTCCAATATTCAGGGACGGACTCCCATTTTAGATTGGGTTTTTCAATAGATGATAGGTCGAAAGATTCGTCCTGAATATGGAACACCCCAAAAAACTGTTACGGGAGACCGAACAACACAACCTACAATCCAGGGATTATGGAATACTTTCATGGGGAGTGGATATAACCTGATAATATTCGACTTTTCATGCATTTCGGTATAGTTCTTCTACTAAACTTCAGCCGCCCAAAAAAATTATCTCTGAGTACGATTATTAAATTTTTTTGTTAAATCTATTTGTGTGTCTCGTGATTTCATGAAAATTTCTTATAGGTTATTTAATGTTGTTCGGTCTCCCGTAACAGTTTTTTGGGGTGATTCAGGGCGAATCTTTCGACCTATCATCTATTGAAAAACTCAATCTGAAATGGGAGTCCGTCCCTGAATATTGGAATACTTGAATGCGTAGAAGATCTTAACCATTTATATTCAACTTTTGATACATTTAGGTATGTTTTTTTGTGAATTAGGCCGTACAAAAAAAATTATCTCCGAGTACCCATATTCAATTTTTTTTCTCTGAATCTGTACGTGTGCCACGTGATTTTATTACTTTTTGTTGAAGAGTATTTAGTGTAGTTTGAACTGCCATGACAGGTTTTTTACTTTTTCATCTACAGGGTGATTTTTTTATAAATTCCGATATCAGAAAAATAGAGTCCGGTCCTGGAAACTGACGAAAATTACCTGAATATTGGAATATTTGAATATCGAGAGGATTTAAACTAATAATTTTCTCCTGTCTTCAACTTTTGATACATTTGGCTATGGTTTTCCATGTGAATTAGGCCCGTCCAAAATATTTATCTCCGAGTACGCATATTCAATTTTTTTTTCTCTGAATTTGTAGGTGTGCCACGTGATTTTATTACTCTTCATTGTAGAGTTTTTAGTGTAGTTTGAACTGTCATGACAGGTTTATTGACTTTTTCATCTACAGGGTGGTTTTTTTCATGAATTCCGATAATATCAGAAAAATAGAGTCCGGCCCTGGAAACTGATAATCTGTTAACTCAGCTGTATGGAGATTGATACAGTCCTCCTACGTACCAAATTTGATGAATTTGTGATTATTCGTTCGTCCAATAGAGCATTTTGAAAATATGACCCAAAACTGGAAATCACCCTGTATAATTCAAACGAATCGTTTGAGACCTTTCATGTGGGGTGTATTTGAAACCAGCAAAGTGTTCTCTATCTCTGTGTGAAGTATGTACAGTTCAACAGGATTCACCCTGTATATATTATACAGGGTTTTCCTTTTAAGTTGGCCTATTAGACGTTTTAGGAGAACTAGTGAATATTTCGTTCTGAAATTTTTGGTGCAGCCCTGAGGGTGAAGGAACTCTTCGCCTAAAATATTTTCAAGTCGACAGTGTTGCCACGTCTATCTCAAACGCATATCTACTTTCTTATTTCAAATGGAACTACCTATATTTTCATTTATGTATCGATTCAATACCAAATTTGCAGTATAACCCAATAAAAAAAAAATTTTCTGCTATGCACTGTTGCCAAGTTATTCACAAATTCCTGAAACTTTTGGCATTTGCATTGCCAGTTTGGAAATGCAATATCTCGATTATTTTTTATGTGAAGGAAACCAAAATCAGCAGTCTCCTAGTAAAGACTCCATGCATTCATGTGGTATATTCAGTATTTTGATACATCGTAAGGTTTTTCGAAGATATTGCTCCGAAAATGTGAAACTCAAAATTGAAATATTTCGAGATTTTCAAATGGCAACCCCATATTTATTTTACAGCATTCGATTCGAAATGAAAAATGAATGGCAGTCTCCTCTTACACTAACTATTTATTTTGGATAGTTTTCGAATGAGATGAAAAATACTGAAATTTTTCAGTATTTATAGTTCATGATCTATGGTTCTGTTTACGATGAAATGTTTCTATAATAATGGCGTGAATTGTTGAAGTAGATTCTATGGTTGAAATCATAAAAAGTATCCGATGATCATGGAGGTCATAGAAAAAAGTTTACCCATATTATTCAAACACGATTCGGGTTGTTTCACAATTCACGGGGAATGCCAAAAAATTATTGAAAGGACCTGTAGGACCTTTAACAATCGTTATTCACATTTAGCACGAAGAAATTCCAAAAATTGTTTAGACTTTTTGTAATCCTGGCCCAATGTTCATGACCTCAACAATAGGATTCATTCCGATAATTCACTTAATAATCACACAGCATTATGTCTACTAAACATGACTATAAAAACTGAAAAATTTCAGTATTTTTCATCTCATTTGAAAACTGTCAAAAATAAATAATTAGTGAACATAAGGCCAGGAATACAGAAAGCCTAAACAATTTTCGGAATTTCTTTCAAGTCATTCTTGCTAAATGTGCATAACGATTTTTAAAGGCATTTCCCTTGAATTGTGAAACAACCTGAATCGTGTTTGAATAGTACGGGTAAACTTTTTTCTATGACATCCATGATCATCGAATACTTTTTAGGATTTGAACCATAGAATCTACTTCAACAATTCACGCCATAATCATAGAACCATTTCATCGTAAACAGAACCATGGATCATGAACTATAAATACTGAAAAATTTCAGTATTTTTCATCTCATTCGAAAACTATCCAAAATAAATAGTTAGTGTAAGAGGAGACTGCCATTCATTTTTTATTTCGAATCGAATGCTGTAAACTAAATATGGGGTGGTCATTTGAAAATCTCGAAATATTTCAATTTTGAGTTTCACATTTTCGGTGCAATATCTTCGAAAAACCTTAAGATGTATCAAAATACTGAATATACCACATGAATGCATGGAGTCTACTATGAGACTGCGGAGTTTGGTTCCGTTCGCATAAAAAATAATCGAGATATTGCATTTCCCAACTGGCAATGCAAATGCCAAAAGTTAGAGGAATTTGTGAATAACTTGGCAACAGTGCATAGCAGAGGAATTTTTTTTAGTGGGTTATACTGCGAATTTGGTATTGAATCGACACATAAATGAAAATATAGGTAGTTCCATTTGAAATAAGAAAGTAGATATGCGTTTAAGATAGACGTGGCAACACTGTCGACTTGAAAATATTTTAGGCGAAGAGTTCCTTCACCCTCAAGGCTCCTCCTAAAATTTCAGAACGAAATATTCACTAGTTCTCCTAAAACGTCTAATAGGCCAACTTAAAAGGAAAACCCTGTATGTATATTGGTACCACCCTTGCTGTTAGATCTAGTTTGGGGAATTTTATATTGAAAGCTTCATTATTATCAAGTTGTGAAAAGTTCGGACAATAGTTGTCAATAAAATAAAATATCGAATCATTCGATATTTCCTGTGTCCATATAAGTATAATAATTTGAAAGGTTTTCAAGTGTTGAGGATCGAGATGGCGTTTTGAGAATCAAATCAAGGTTGTCATGCTGGACCAACAATTTTTTTGGTATACTCAGGGAAAGATTCTGGATTTTCAAATGTAGAAAAGAAATACAATACGTATTACAGAGATATTTCGTTTGTAAAAAATATAAGAGTAAATCGATAGAACCACCGTTTTCGCCTTTACTTGAAAATAGAATCAAAAATGCTGAAGTATTTGAAGTTACGGGTGTAGATTTAGCCGGACCTTCATATCAGAAAAGTGGAGGAAAGGCTTGGATTGTATTATTCGATTGCGCTATACAGGGTGAGTCTTTGACTTGTGCATATATTTTAACCGTAGATTCCTGAGGTCAAAAGAAACACTTTTTTCCTCTACCATTTTTTCCGATTCGGCCTGGTTAAAAAGATACAGGCTGTTGAAAATCCATGAAAAACATAAATTTTCGTAAGTAATATCATAAGGGCATCTAATTTTTCCGAAAAGAATCGAAAAAACACGTTGCTAAGTAATATTTTGACAAGAAGCATGAGTGCTGGTGGCAACAAAAATCCGAGTCGAAGACGAGGATTTTTGCACCTGCACGAATGCTTTTTGTCAAAAAATATTACTTTGCAATGTGTTTTTTCGATTTTTTTCACAGGAAAAATTAGATGCCCGAATGGTATTTGACAAGACTATGAGTGACAACAACTGTCAAGTTTTGCCGCGGGTAAACGCGAATAAACTGCTGACAGGTCCTGCCAAACAGTTTTTCCACCTAGAAACCATTTGTAATTTAAAATTGCGCGTTTGTGATTGCTGCAAATTACGACGAGGGAAATAGTCAGTAATATCTCGCAAACGATTTCTTCAAATGAAATGATTTTTGGAACAAAGTTTTTCATGAATATGATGACTCTTTCCCGAATACAAAATTTCGAGTAATTCGATGTTGAAAGAAAAAAAAATCTTAGAAATCCGAAAAATTGGGTACTTTGGCTGAATGCAACTCTGTCGAAAATATTCACAGAATTCAATTTTCCCTATGTGGTTACTTTGACAAATTTCAAGAATAATTCGAGAATTTGTTATCTGGAATGATGGTAAGAGAACTAGCGGATTTTCTTTAAAAATGGGGTTACAATGAATGAGCTCACCTCTATACTTCTTCTGTGTAAATCCTTATCTATTCAAGCAAATTTCCATACCACTTTCGAAGTATTGCAATTTTTTTTTTCGTTGAGCTTTGACATACGTTGATCCAAATTTACATTACATTAGAATACGTTCATTTCTCATTTATTCATCATATTTATTACTACTAAAATGACCTTAATAAAGTTATTATTCATGAAGTCGTATGATTTTGAAAAACATAGTAATTATTTTGAAATATAGAGAATTAAAAAGAGCTGGATAATAAAGGAGCATCTTCTTTCTCTCTTGCGAACATAGAAATGTTCAAAACTAACCACAGAACACCGATGTCAAAGAATCTAGTGTCACGTCTGTCGCTTTCACCATGGGGACACCCCTTGAAATTCAATCGCCCCAACTGGTTTTTATGAACGTCAAATGTCATGCGTGTCGCGAGTGTTTAGTAGGCAGCTCGCACTTATTTTATGGTTGAGTTAATGAGTTGTTGTTTTGATTTCGGAAACTCTTGCACGGAAGATTTCAAGAGATATTGGAGCGGTTCATCTAGAACTAGTTAAATCGTTATCAACGGAAGCTTTTCTCTATTCTTTAAAACGCTTCATTAGTAGACGAATTCGCCCTCAAATAATTTACTCTGATAATGGTAGTAATTTCAGAGGTTCGGCCAATTGGAATTGGAGTGAGATAGAAAAATTCAGCAATATTAAAAAAATAAAGTGGATTTTTAATCCACCCTCCGCAGAGTGGTGGGGAGGGTGGTGTGAACGATTAATTAGAATCATCAAAAGTCTTTTGATTTGTAACGTCGCAAAAGCTTCTCTTCATTATGTTGAGTTATATACAATCTTTTGCGATATAGAAGATGTAATTAATCGAAGAACATTAACATACGTGGCAGATGGGGATGCTTGGATTCCTCTTACTCCATCTAAATTTTTCAATTATTCGTCAGGTTCTTTAGTGGCAAAAGAGGTTGTTGATTTGGACCAAATAAATAGTAAATTCTTGAACGACAGATTCCGTTATATTAATCGCATAAGAAACGATCTGCTTAGTCGTTTCAGAAAAGAATATTTAGCAGAACTAGTACATATCGGAAAAACAAAATTCGGTTCTTTGAAAATCGGTGATGTAGTTTTGGTCGAAGGTGTAGGAAACAACAAAAGGTTTTCTTGGCCCATTAGGTAAATAGACAAAATATACGTTGAAAAGGATGGAGTTGGCCGTGTGGTAAAGTTAAAGATGGCCACAGGATTTCAAGTTCGTCCTGTACAAACATTATATTCATTTTGTTAGAAATAGGAAGAAAGGATGCAGAAAATAAACAGAAAAACAGGAAAACCAGCAAACCATCAGGATTTTCAGTTCAGTCAACAACCAGAAATAAGATAAACAATGTTAGATCTACACTCACCGGCAAAATAATCTATCCATTCAAAAAATCGATAAAGTTTGTTAATTCACAAATATGTTATTTCAAGCCCGATTTGATTGAATATTTTTGCAATTGTGGGTAAGTTCATTCGAAATTAATCAGCAGTTTCGGAAAGTTTCAACTTAACCTGGCTTACGTCATTTTATACAAGGTGAAACAAAATCTGTTTTTTTACTCTAACTTTGAAAATACTTGAAATACCATATTTATGAATTAACAAACTTCATCGATTTTTTGAGTGGATCGATTATTTTGCCGGTGAGTGTAGTTTGTAGAATTTTATATTGAAAGCTTCATTTTTATCAAGTTGTAAAAAGTTTGAACAGCAGTTGTCAGTAGTAATAACCCAAGGACATTGATAATTGCACGAAAAAATTTCTATAACAGATTTTGAAAGCTTGTTGCTTGGAAACAGACCAACGCCGCAGGCGGAGGTCTGTTTCCTACAAGCAACAAGCTTGAGAAATTCTGGTGTCCTATTTCCATCTAAGATATACTTTCTCTCATCACAAAACTCCATAAATGCTCCCCATACAAATTTTTTACTGCGAACGGTATTTATTGGTATGTTTGATTGTATGATTTCATTAATATTTTCGTCAGTGTTGGAACCAGATCGAGGCATTTTGAAATATCAAATATAGAAACGTCAAAATCGAAATGCATCATAATGTATCCATGGTAACGAGAGTGAAAATCTCGCCCATGGGCTGTTTTCGTAAGTAATATCATAAGGGCATCTAATTTTTCCGAAAAGAATCGAAAAAACATGTTGCTAAGTAATATTTTGACAAGAAGCATGAGTGCTGGTGGCAACAAAAATCCGAGTCGAAGACGAGGATTTTCGCACCTGCACGAATGCTTTTTGTCGAAAAATATTACTTTGCAATGTGTTTTTTCGATTTTTTTTCACAGGAAAAATTAGATGCCCGAATGGTATTTGACAAGACTATTTCCTGAGTGACAACAACTGTAAAGTTTTGCCGCGGGTAAACGCGAATAAACTGCTGACAGGTCCTGCCAAACAGTTTTTCCACCTAGAAACCATTTGTAATTCAAAATTGCGCGTTTCTGATTGCTGCAAATTACGACGAGGGAAATAGTCAGTGTAATCAGGCGGTGATTGGTTGTGTTCAATCAGATGACTTCGAATTGATTGATTTCATTGGGTTTTTAATAAGGCAAAAAATTTTCAATAAAATAAAACATTGAATCATTCTTGTTTTTCCGTTCTCCATATAACGAGTCCCGAACTGTTCACAGTCCTGATATCATAGTTTTTAAAATTGCCAACTTCAACATTGATGGAATAACGCCCTGCTCAAGACACCGAATGAATATTCCATAGTACTTGTAGTTACCCCCTTCATCCTTGGCCTGGTCTCCTTGAATGTTGATTTTTTCCCCATAACGCTTTAGCACTCTGGAAATCGTGATTTGTGCCTCACCGAGTAGATAAGCGTTAGAAATGAAGCAGATGAACTAAAGGAGATGTTCCAAGTCCGCTAAAGGGACCACAATGAAGAATAAGGAAACATGTACGATTTTCTGTCGATGACTCAAGGCAAAGTTTATTCAGTGATCAGAGAGAGAAGGAATCCAACTTTTACTTTTGGTTTTCTACACGTGTACATCTCATAGATTTATAATACTAACTAGATGGCGAACCTGTCAAAAATTTTGATGCAAACGGCGGCCATTTGCAGTTTGGGTTGGATTTGAGAGGTGTCACTTTTTCTATGAACTGAAATATTAGAATTACCAATATTCCTTTATTTATTTTATTTCAACGAATTAAAATGATAGGGTTACCAATATTGTTTAATAACTTAATCACACGAATCGAAAATATCTATAATTTGATATAGACCGAAATGTCAGAGTTCACAGAACACTAATATATAGAGTTCGTTTTTTATCACTTCTTTCAAAGGAACGTCTATGTTTCAATCAAAATTCGAGCACAGATGGCCTAAAACATCAAAATATTTGCGGTTCACCCCAAACTGCAAATGGCGGCCATTTGCCTCACTTTTTTCTACGTGACAGTAAGGAAGTTCGACGTCCAGTTAGTATTATAGGTCCATGAATTTGAGCACAGATGGCATAGAACATCAAAATATTCGAGTTTCATCCCAAACTGCAAATGGCGGCCCTTGCCTCACTTTTTTTCTACGTGACAGTAAGGAAGTTCGACGTCCAGTTAGTATTATAGGTCCATGGTACATGTTCACTTTATCATAGAAACAAATATAAAGTTGAAACCAGTTTGTTCAATATTTATTCAAAGATTGAAAAGCCCGATATTAATGAAATTATTCTGTCGATTAGCAACAAAGTGTTAACTTCGGGCATTTTCGAACAATGTGACGGCCCTTACTGCTTCTTCGTTGGTGAAATCCAAATGCGACGTATCTCGTTCAGGAGCATATAATATGATAACCAGATAATCGAAAACCAGGATATTTCAATTTCACAGTACACTTGAACTCAACAAGAAATATTTTATTGTATGTAAGAAACATAAATGCATATTATGATCAGTTTTTCGAGATCCGAAAGAATAATAGTATATTATATTATAAGGATTAAAAGTGCATATTTTTTTTACGAGCAATATTTGCAGTTGCGAGGCGCAGCCGAGCGAATGCAGAATTGCGAGTTAAAATAGGCACTTTTAATCCGAATAATATATACTATTTTTTCTCCAACCAAGTCAGAATTACAATAAAATTGGTTTTAGTGAAAAATCGTTCATAATTTGGTTATGAATTTGAACACAGAATCATGACAGTGATTGTCAAGTAGACTTCAAATGCATTTACTTTTAATCCAAGGATTAAAAGTAGCGTTTTTAATCCTAGGATTAAAAGTGTTGCTAAGTAACGAGTGAATTTTTGTGCGGTAAGGAAATTTATGACTTTTGCACCTGAAAATAGTACAGAAATGTCAACATTTTTTGATGGTTGGAGAAAAATATGATTTTTTCGAACTCAATATAAGCTGAATAAAGCATGTCTTATGTTGTTCTTCATCAATACTGAAATTACTTCAAAAACAATACAAAATACAGGTGATGCGATAATTTTCGTGCGGTGTGTATTTTCTACATACTACATTAATTGTTTTTCTTGCGTAATCATAACAATATTTAATATAAGGAAATAAGTACGATTTTGTGCTTACATAAACTCGAGATCTCGAAAGATTTCTAAAAAAGCGATTTTTCATAGGTGTGAACTTCCAAAAAAATATTATAATGAAGAATACGATATTCATAAGAATATTTAATAGTCTACATCCCCTTTAACATAGTCTTCACCATACATTCTCCATAACAGTTTCATTCAATGTGCATTTTAGACAATAATCCCGTACAGCAAAAAAGTACTAACCTTCAGTCCAGCCTTTTTTCGGAACATTCTTCAGCAGTTTTTTCACTCTATTACCATTATCAAGTTGGTCTGCGTAACTATACATAGAAAGTTTGAATAAATTCTTGGAATATAATTGGACCCTCGTCGTGTTTTTGGCTACCAATGTCTGAAAAATAATGTTTTTCATGATGAACCCTGATTAAATTTTTTTTCAAATGAGGCATTAAGGAAATTATAACTTTTCAATTCTCAGTTGAAAAATTCAGCAACTGTTTCGGATGATGGCAAAATTTAATTGTATACAGTGATAAAAAATGTGAATTGTTCAAATTATTATAGTTCCAATGAGGACTTTTGGAAAAACCTCAATTGGTAAATTTAAATCGAAACATTCGAGGAATAACAATATGGTTTTTTTCATCGACCTAAAACTACGAAATATGTTTGTTGTTGAGCAGAAAATATGATTGTACATAAGTACAGTACGTCTGCAAACTAGATGATATAGAATCTTAGTGAAAATTTTCTGTCTGCAGACTTAAATGAAGTGAAACTCAAAAAAGCCATGTCAGTCAAATATGAAGAATTTTATACAATATAAGATCTTCAAAACAACGAGAATTTGTCCAGTGGCGTGACTCTGTTTATTTCTTCATGAGTTATTCATATTCAGTATGAAATTAAACCGCAGTGCTAACTGTATATTTCACATAAATTGACATGAATGAGCAATCAATCGCAGGAAAACATTGACGTAGGATGTGTTTATGAGCAATGACTTTCTCACGATATCTTTGACGTAATTACAATCAATTATCAATTACAGTGGAACTTCCCTATAGCGCACATAGACTTACAAAAGAATGGACAGGACGTGTGAGAGAGAAAATTGACTTCAGACAGATAGAATAATATTAGTGCGAAGCACAGAACGTATAATAAAAATATTGGATTGTAGATATCTACGAATTAGATATTTTTATGTTCTGTGATTTTTCCAACATTAAGAGAGAGTCATACTGTGAAGGATGAAGTGATATTAGTGTAGTGTAGAGCATATGCTCTACACGAATACTACTCCACGAAACTTAGTGTGAAAGTCACGTGACGCCCTGTCCATCCTTTTATATGTCTATGATAGCGAACGTCTGTATAAAGAATTTCGTACAAGACATTGCACCTTGAATCCAAATTTCATGTTAAAAACATCCTCCAAAACGAAGTAAATTCTCTCTCTAACGAAATATTCCAAGAGCATCACTCTTTGAATGGGTATTGGTGAGAAGGTAAAACTGTTGTTTTAAATACACCCCTGGCTTCCCAGAGTGTTTAGTTCCTATCTAACCGTTACTCTAGTGTGAAAAGTTGTGCGAAAATGTTTAAAATGAAGTGCAACAGTTTGAATGATAAACTTAAAATTATCAGTAAAGTCGAGCGCGACATTGCCGACTATAGAAACAAATTTTCTGTATAATGAAATTTCTTCATAAGGAACTTTTTGCGGATTTAGCGCTTTTGTTATAGGATAATTTGTTATCCATAGTAAGATATCACATTCATTGGAATAATAATTGATGGTAAAGTTTGAACAACGATTTCCAACATTAATTCCCGTACATGTTTCATGTTTGCTCATCATATATCTCTCAAAAGGATTATTCCACAATTTCTTCAGATATTTTGATTTCCTTGGAAGGAGAAGGATATTTCAATATTTTTTTGTATTTACATATACAGGGTGAATCCTGTTGAACTGTACATACTTCACACAGAGATAGAGAACACTTTGCTGGTTTCAAATACGCCCCACATGAAAGGTCTCAAACGATTCGTTTGAATTATACAGGGTGATTTCCAGTTTTGGGTCATATTTTCAAAATGCTCTATTGGACGAACGAATAATCACAAATTCATCAAATTTGGTACGTAGGAGGACAATATCAATCTCCATACAGCTGAGTTAACAGATTATCAGTTTCTAGGACCGGACTCTATTTTTCTGATATTATCGGAATGTATGAAAAAAAACACCCTGTAGATGAAAAAGTCAATAAACCTGTCATGACAGTTCAAACTACACTAAAAACTCTACAATGAAGAGTAATAAAATCACGTGGCACACCTACAAATTTAGAGAAAAAAAAATTGAATATGCGTATTTTTTGGACGGGCCTAATTCACATGGAAAACCATACCCAAATGCATCAAAAGTTGAAGACAGGAGAATATTATCAGTTTAAATCCTCTCGATATTCAAATATTCCAATATTCAGGTAATTTTCGTCAGTTTCCAGGACCGGACTCTATTTTTCTGATATTATCGGAATTTATAAAGAAAATCACCCTGTAGATGGGAAAGTAAATAAACCTGTCATGGCAGTTCAAACTACACTAAATACTCTTCAATACAGAGTAATAAAATCACGTGGCACACGTACAGATTCAGAGAAAAAAAAATTGAATATATGGGTACTCGGAGATAATTTTTCTTGTTCACAAAAAAAAAACATATCTAAATGTATCAAAAGTTGAATATAAATGGTTAAGATCTTCTACGCATTCAAGTATTCCAATATTCAGGGACGGACTCCCATTTCAGATTGGGTTTTTCAATAGATGATAGGTCGAAAGATTCGCCCTGAATTTGGAACACCCCAAAAAACTGTTACGGGAGACCGAACAACATTAAATAACCTACAAGAAATTTTCATGAAATCGCGAGACACACAAATAGATTTAACAAAAAAATTTAATTATCGTACTCAGAGATAATTTTTTTGGGCGGCTGAAGTTTAGTAGAAGAACTATACCGAAATGCATGAAAAGTCGAATATTATCAGGTTATATTCACTCCCCATGAAAGTATTCTATAATCCCTGGATTGTAGGTTATTTAATGTTTTTCGGTCTCCCGTAACAGTTTTTTGGGGTGTTCCATATTCAGGGCGAATCTTTCGACCTATCATCTATTGAAAAACCCAATCTAAAATGGGAGTCCGTCCCTGAGTATTGGAATACTTGAATGCGTAGAAGATCTCAACCATTTATATTAAACTTTTTATACATTTGGGTATGTTTTTTTTGTGAATTAGGCCGTACAAAAAAAATATTTCCGAGTACCCATATTCAATTTTTTTTTCTCTGAATCTGTAGGTGTGCCACGTGATTTTATTACACTTTATTGAAGAGTATTTAGTGTAGTTTGAACTGCCATGACAGGTTTATTGACTTTTTCATCTACAGGGTGTTTTTTTCATAAATTCCGATAATATCAGAAAAATAGAGTCCGGTCCTGGAAACTGACGAAAATTACCTGAATATTGGAATATTTGAATATCGAGAGGATTTAAACTGATAATATTCTCCTGTCTTCAACTTTTGATGCATTTGGGTATGGTTTTCCATGTGAATTAGTCCCGTCCAAAAAATTTATCTCCGAGTACGCATATTCAATATTTTTTTTCTCTAAATTTGTAGGAGTGCGACGTGATTTTATTACTCTTCATTGTAGAGTTTTTAGTGTAGTTTGAACTGTCATGACAGGTTTATTGACTTTTTAACCTACAGGGTGTTCTTTTCCATAAATTCCGATAATATCAGAAAAATAGAGTCCGGTCCTGGAAACTGATAATCTGTTAACTCAGCTGTATGGAGATTGGTATTGTCCTCCTACGTACCAAATTTGATGAATTTGTGATTATTCGTACGTCCAATAGAGCATTTTGAAAATATGACCTAAAACTGGAAATCACCCTGTATAATTCAAACGAATCGTTTGAGACCTTTCATGTGGGGTCTTTTTGAAACCAGCAAAGTGTTCTCTATCTATGTGTGAAGTATGTACAGTTCAACAGGATTCACCCTGTATAATACCTTCATTTATTTCAGACGATTTGAGTTCTATGTAAATATAGCAAACCCACGAGAGATTTTGGTGTTTCTCGAGTGTTGAATGTTGATTTATCTCTTTTATGGATTGAAGAATCGTGAAAATGGTCCCATCAAACTATTTATTAATTTCAGATATATTCTGCCTCTGTTGAGGACGTGGCTATAATACTCTGCTTTCTTGATAGCTAGGTGATAGTTGCATCATTGTATGTAGGATAATATATCCAGTGGTACTTTTTCTATCACTTAGGTCTCCTGCATAGTCCGAATCGCAATAAACTTTCAATTCAATTACATCTTTTTCATCATTCTTTCACTTGTAATATATGCCACATTCTATTTATTTATTTATTTATTTAGCGTATGGCATACATGGACTTAGTTATAATCAGTTAAAACTGTACACATTCACATTACGCCATAAAACATACAAGTGTATATCCAAAAGTAAAAAAGTAGAAGTAAAGTATAAACACAAATATAAATACAAATATAAACACAAATATAATTATAAATATAAACACAAATATAGCACTATTCTATTGTTCCTTGTAGATACCTTAATGTTCTTTTTATATTTCTATAATCTTCCTTCTTTGGGTCTTCAGTAAATTGGCTTTTATAATTGATAGCGAATACTAAATCAGGTCTTGTCTTGCATGAAAGATATAGTAGACTTCCTAAGGCTTCTCTATAGGGAAGTGGAAGTTTTTCTATTTCATCTTGTGTAACTCCTGAATTTTCTTCACGTACTGTCCTTGATGTAAGAATATTCCGTCTTTTGTTTTGAATGATTTGTATTCCCAAATAAATATCAGGATCTTCTGCGATAGACATTTCGAAATTATTCTTCAACTTCCTTGAAATATTCTCAACATGATCAGATTATGGACTTTTTTAATTTTGTTTGCACCATCATTGGACGCCTTTTTTCTCCACATAGTGTCTTACTAATTCCTTTTTATTGTTTAGGGCGTTTAGGCTGTTAATGTTAAATGTTGGCATACAAGCATTTAATCTTGAACCTCTCCAGGTAATTGGATCCTCTCCAATGGCTTTGTATCTACTGTTTCAGACTCCAGTTCTCGGTCAAACATCAAAATGTAGAGCCGATTTCCTAGAAATGTGGGAATAGTACTAATTTGGTAAAGATCTATGAATCTTTTTTGTTATTCCGAAATTAATTGCTGTCTGTCGGCGTTCTTAGGTTTGTTGAGCTTGCTGATTAAAGTATCTTTTATTGACTTTTTTCCGTTTCTTACTTTCCACAAATTGAAAATTGGAATCATCGTCTAAATCGTCGGCCGAAGCTTGTGATTTTTACTGGCTTGGAAAATATTCGATGAGGAGAAAGCTTCAAAATCGGACTTCTTAACTGAAAGTGTTGGAATCGGGATTTTTACGCTGATTTATTTCCGTCACTAATCACTTTCAAACTTAATATCATACGTAAGTTCACTATCGCGATCGAATACAGACTGGATTTTGTTAGTGTTATCCGTAAACAACATAATTATGTAGAAATCAACAATCAATCAACCAACAACAATCAATCAACAAATTATGTAGAAATATATAAGCGACTCTATCCTCGTTCATGATCTGCTTTTATTATGGACAGGCTTGGTAGGAAATTATTTCGGTGCCATAGCTTAGAGGGGACAAAATGGGGCAATGCCCTAACTTTAATTTCCAATGCCCTACTTTAAAATTTAAGAAAAGCCCTGAGCAGGAGCTTTTGAGCTCTTGTTCTTCGGTTAAGCAATAAGACTATTACCTCAAAATTTTATATGAGACTTGAGATTGATACCAAATATATAAATGCAGAATTTCAGCCCAATCGGAATAATACTCTGGAAATTATACAAAAAATGAAATATGTAGTAAATAAATAAATACAAGAATTAGATCTTAATTCACAAAACAAATTTCACTTGAATCGGTTATCCTATTGTTTTGAATATTCCATTTGAATTTTCTGTGTTCCTGTTGATCCTATGGCCATAAAATTGTGCATGAACATTCAGTTTATCAAACTTTATTGACCAAATTAATTTTGCTCCAATCGGGTATCTTTTTATGGAAATATGAAGTTTCTTCTTTTCAATATTCAAATTCAATTTTCTATGGTTCTGTGTAAATCTTGCATGAGGCTTATTATGAGCTATGAGCATCTTGCATGTGGCTGCAACTTTTCATTTCGATTAGTTTCGTTTCATATGAGATGTCGAGGAACAAAAATTTTGAATGGCTATATTTTATGGAACACCCGGTACGATTCGGCTGGTTAACGAACTCAGTGCTACATCGTTTTGCCAAATGTCTGTAATTTTCGAGTTTTGGCAAAACGATGTAGCACTCGTTTAAGTAGAACCAGCGCTCGAAAATGATACAAATTTGAATAATATATTGAGAAAGTTCTTCTTTTTGAGCGCTCGTTTTACCTAAACGAGTGATATATCGTTTTGACCAAATGTCTGGGATTTTCGATATTTGAGCCGAAAATGGTCTCAAACGATAGGGTTAGACTACCTGATGACGAATTCGTGGTCAAATTTCAATTCTGCCTGTGGGGCCGTCCGTTAGCACAATAACTTTGGAAGGGATTGTCCTAGAGACTTGAAATTTTCAGGATCAGTGCGGGTCCCAAATGGCTCGTTTGAGTTCGTTAACCAGCCAAATCGTACAGGGTGTTCCATAAAATATGGCCATTCCAAATTGTTGTTCCTCAATATCTCAGAAAATAAGAAACCAATTGGAATGAAATGTTACGTCCAAATACAATATGCTAATAACAAGCTTAATGCAAAATTTTGTGGCCATAGTGTGAATAGAATCATAGAAAATCAATTGGAATATTGAAAAAAAAGAATAATCGAATAATTTTCAGAATATAATTCTGATTGTGCTGAGATTCTGCATTTATATATTTGGTATCAATCTCAAATCCCATATAAAATTTTGAGGTAATAGTCTTATTTCTCCACCAAAGAACGAGCGCTTGAAAGCTCCTGCTCAGGGCTTTTCTTAAATTTGTCTCATGCGCTACCTGTAATTCTCAATGCCATACTTTGACTTCATTTCTATCTACTTCCCTAAATTATTGATGGAGGATATTTTTATTTTCAGCTCTTTTGTGTATAAATAAATATTATATCATTAAAATACATATTAATTATAATACCTTTTTCATACACAAACTTTTAGATTAAAAAAATATATAGCTTCAATACAAAAATCTTAGATAGCTTTTTGAACAGACATCGAAAGTGTTAAGCTATGGTTTCCGAGGAAAGCGGTGAAGCAATTTAACCACCGACATATACGGGTGTGACAGCAGCAACGGATTTTAAGACGGTATATATGATCTACTGAAACCGCCGTTGCTAGGGATTTTTGATGTCGATCTTTTATTTAGATCTCGTAGAACACGATGTGCATAGTGGAATAATTTGTGACCCTCAAACTCCCCCCATACTTGCCCCCCAAAGTTTGAAAAATACAGATATCGACTGAAACGACCGTTGCTGGGGGTTTTTTGATGTCGATCGTTTATTTAGATCTCTTAGAACACGATGTATATAGTGGAATAATTTGTGACCCTCAAACTCCCCCCATACTTGCCACCCAAAGTTAGAAAAATACAGACATCGACTAAAACGACCGTTGCTGGGGGTTTTTTGATGTCGATCGTTTATTTATATCTCGTAGAACACGATGTATATAGTGGAATAATTTGTGACCCTCAAACTCCCCCCACACTTGCCCACCAAAGTTTGAAAAATACAGATATCGACTAAAACGACCGTTGCTGGGGATTTTTTGATGTCGATCGTTTATTTAGATCTCGTAGAACACGATGTATATAGTGGAATAATTTGTGACCCTCAAACTCCCCCACACTTGCCCCCCAAAGTTTGAAAAATACAGATATCGACTAAAACGACCGTTGCTGGGGTTTTTTTGATGTCTTTCGTTTATTTAGATCTAGTAGAACACGATGTATATAGTTGAATAATTTGTGACCCTCAAACTCCCCCGTACTTGCCCCCCAAAGTTAGAAAAATACGGACATCGACTAAAACGACCGTTGCTGGGGATTTTTTGGTGTCGATCGTTTATTTAGATCTCGTAGAACACGATGTATATAGTGGAATAATTTGTGACCCTCAAACTCCCCCCGTACTTGCCCCCCAAAGTTAGAAAAATACAGACATCGACTAAAACGACCATTGCTGGGGGTTTTTTGATGTCGATCGTTTATTTAGATCTCGTAGAACACGATGTATAGTGGAATAATTTGTGACCCTCAAACTCCCCCCGTACTTGCCCCCCAAAGTTAGAAAAATACAGACATCGACTAAAACGACCGTTGCTGGGGATTTTTTGATGTCGATCGTTCATTTAGATCTCGTAGAACACCATGTATTCAGTGGAATAATTTGTGACCCTCAAATTCCCCCGAAAATTTCAGAAATCGCTTAAACGTCGACTGCCTGTGATTATTTGCTAAGGATCAGTTTTTTAGATCTTGTTTCACAAAATAAAATTTCAGTCATAATGAATTATTTAATATTTCCAAAAAACAAAAAATATAAAAAAGTTTCACATAAACACAACATATTATGTAAAAGTCATAACACAAAATAATAAAAAATCAACACGAACATGAATAAGAAACAAAAGAGCATTGTCAAAAATAGTCAAATACAAAAAAATATTAGAAAAAATCAACAAGAACTTGAACCAATAAAAAAATACAAACTTATAATAGTTTTTGTGTAACAAAATCATAAAGCTAATAAAAAACACAACTCGTATTTTAAAGCTGACAACTATAGCTTTGATTACATAATATTTCATCAGACATGCATTTATCATAGTTCGTTACTTATAATAATAATAATCCAAAGCTCAGAATGAAGGCTTTAATTAGGTACTCAATATCAACTATGCACATCGTGTTCAACGAGATCTAAATAAACGATCGACATCAAAAAATCCCCAGCAACGGTCGTTTTAGTCGATGTCTGTATTTTTCTAACTTTGGGGGGCAAGTATGGGGGGAGTTTGGGCGGTAAAATCCTAGCTTCACCTCCACGTGGTGCCGCCTGGCTTAACCCAAAGGGCTGGCGTATGCCTGACCTGGGCGAACTAACGAAGCAGGTCCGTGCCCAGCTGTAGTATCGTGGCGGAGGGCCTGCACACGGGTAACGATGCCAGGTGGGCGGGGTGTTTCATCATCCCTAAACCTGATAAATCGGGCTCGACATCGTAGTGGTCATGTCTCGCTGATGCCGAGCCTAGAGGATTTTGGCTTTACTGCCTGTATCGAGGTGGAAAGGAAACCACTGGAAAAAAAATACCCCAACCCAAGGTGAAACAGCATAAGCTGAAGGGTGCATGACTATGGGGAAGCATGGTCACTATTATGCGGACTCCTGGGTACCAGGCGACACCCAGGTTTCAATAGACTTCCTGGAGCAATGCGGGGCTCTACTCCAGGTGACGGATACTTCCCTAGCTACTCGTGGGAAGAAATGAACACTAGTAGTCAAAAAAACCAAACACAAGGGGCTAGAAATAGCCCCACCACCACCTCAGGGGATGTAAACGTCCCTTCAAACCCAAAGGTTGAAAAAGACCTAAAGACAACGGGGAACGGGACTACTTCGAAAGAAGAAGCCCACCCGGTCATAATCCCGGCTCCAATATCCTGCGGGGTAGAAGAGCCCAATAAGAAATAATGAAGGATAGATTAAAGTGCCTTCAACTCCACCATTCAAAGGCAGCCTCTAGTGCCTTGTATAGGAGATTCAAGGTTCAACAATTCGGTGTGGGCTTCTTACAGGAACCCTGGGTGTACAGGGGGCAAGTAAAAGGCCTACCTACCGACACATGTAAGTTGATTTACAAAATTGACTGTGATAGACCAAGAGCAGTTTTGGTGCTCAACACAAATATAAATTTTGTCTCGGTTCCAGAATTCATAACTCAGGACCTGGCCACGGCCATAGTGGAGATCCCCACGGGAAAGGGCAAAAGGCAAATTGTGATGGCCTCTGCCTATCTACCTGGGGAAGAGAACCAACCACCCACAGAGGAAGTCCGACGCCTAGTGGAATGGTGCAAGAGAGGCAACAAATACCTTATTCTGGGCTGCGACGCGAATGCTCACCATACCATTTGGGGCAGCACAGATACCAACAACAGAGGTAAGGAACTTCTGGATTTTATATGTGGTAACAATTTAGAAATTGTTAATGAAGGGAATGAACCTACCTTTGTAACATGTAACAGGCGGGAAGTATTAGACTTAACACTAACGGACATGTTTACAATAAACTCAATAACTAACTGGCGTGTTCTCGGAGAGGCTTCGATGTCGGACCATCAGACGATTGTGTTTGACATCGAGGGCAACACGGGAAACGCCTTGGAGTGCCGAAACCCTAGAAAAACGGACTGGGATCTCTATACTGAGACGATCAGAGACGAATTCGAAGGTGTGCAACTCCAAATAAAAACAAGGGACGAGCTAGAGGCAGCTACAGCCCACTTAACAAATAAAATAATTAGTGCGTATGAATCGCACTGCCCACTGAAAAGGAGACAAACCTCAAGGAATGTCCCGTGGTGGAATAAGGAGCTAATCGCAGGTCAGGAAGGCCTTCAACAGTGCTAAGCGCACAGAGGACTGGGGTCCCTATCGCAGAGTACTGACTGAATACAACAAGGAGCTTAGGAGGTCCAAAAGGAAAGCCTGGAGGTCTTTCTGCGAGGGGATTGTTGAGACAGCCCCAGCAGCGAGACTTCAGAAGGTTTTTGCTAAGGACCACTCCAATGGAATTGGTCTTATTAAAAAGGCAGACGGTGGTTTCACGAAAGACCTTGCGGGGAGTCTAGGGGTTCTTCTGGAAACCCACTTTCCGGGTTCAAGTGAAACAACTGTTGATGACGATTGCGGTGGAGATGGTTGGCGTAAGCCTACCCGAGAGGGATGGCGAACTGCAAACCAGCTTTTCACCGCAAAAAGAATCAAATGGGCGATTAAGAGCTTTAAGCCTTACAAATCGCCCGGGAAAGATGGAATCTTCCCAGCCCTGCTGCAGAGGGGTCTAGAATATCTAACCCCACGGTTGCAGGAAATATTTAAGGCTAGCTTTGTGCTCGCCTATACACCTAAGCGCTGGAAAGAGGCAAGGGTTGTTTTTATACCGAAAGCCGGGCGTAGACCTCCTGATGAGGCCAAATCATACCGCCCAATTAGCCTCACATCGTTCCTCTTGAAGACGATGGAAAAGATCGTTGACAACCATTTGAGGAACGATGTCCTGAAAAAGAACCCACTGCATGTGCGACAATTCGCATACCAACCTGGCAAATCCACGGTCCATGCTCTGCACAAGTTAGTGTCGGAGCTGGAATCATCGCTGGAGGCTAGGGAGGTCGCAATTGGCACATTTGTGGATGTGGAAGGTGCTTTCGATAATACCACCTACGCATCCATAGAAAAGGCTGCGAAAAGGAAGGGTATAAATCCTTCCACCATCGGATGGATTCAGTCCATGCTGGTGGGACGGAGAGCCACGGCGGATCTTGGAGGGGTGTCGGTCACGGTCACTACGGAGAGGGGATGTCCACAGGGTGGAGTTCTGTCGCCTCTTTTGAGGTGTCTCGTGGTTGACGAACTACTCAAAAGATTAGCCGAGCAAGGGTACAGCTGCTTTGGCTATGCAGATGACCTGGCTGTTATAGTAAGGGGAAAGTTCGAAGGTACTACTTCAGAGCTGACCCAAAACGTCATTGATATCATCAATCGGTGGTGTCAGGAGGAGGACTTTAACGTCAATCCAACCAAGACGGTTATTGTTCCATTCACACGTCGTAGGAAGCTAACACTTGTAGCACCGGTGTTGAAGGGAATAAAACTAGAGTTTTCCGATGAGGTCGAATATCTGCGGGTCACTTTGGATAAGAAACTCAATTGGAACTCTCACCTTAATAAAGTGATTGCCAAATCTACAACGGCGTTTTGGATATGCCGTAAGTTATTTGGCAAAACTTGGGGTCTGAAGCCTCGTATGATCCACTGGATCTATACGACGGTGGTGAGACCTGTTATCACATATGCCTCTTTAGTATGGTGGACTAAAACTGAAGAAAAGACAAGCCAACAGAGGCTGAATAAGCTTCAAAGACTGGCTTGTCTAGGCATTACAGGAGCTGCGTATACAACTCCTACAGCTGCAGTAGAGGTAATACTGGATCTCACCCCGCTGCACATTTATGTTAAGAAAGAAGGTCTCATGAGTGCCCTAAGAATGGATCAAATAGTGCCTGGAAAGGGACACGGAAATATTTTAAAATCACTCGGTGGTGTCCCTTTACTACCGAGGGATTCCATGCCAATCGAGTATGACCTTGACGCCAACTACGAAGTGATCATAGGTGATCGCCAAGAAAGTGTGGAAGGTTTGTCTCGACTTCGTAAAAACCATCTCATCTGGTACACAGATGGGTCCCTAAGGGAACGAGGAGCAGGCATAGGCATATACGGTCCCAAATACAGGGAATCGGTGCCTTTGGGAAAGCCAATAACAACGCTCCAAACTGAAATTCTGGCCATAGAAAGATGCGCCCAAGTCTGTCTGTCCAGACAGTACAAGGGAGCCAGAATTTGCATTGCCTCTGATAGTCAGATGGCACTGAGGCAGCTTATGGCCGTTGATTGTAGATCAAGGACCATTTGGAGCTGCAAACAGTCCCTCAAAACACTGGCGGAGTACAACAAGCTAGTTTTGGCTTGGGTACCTGCCCACCAGAACATTGAGGGAAATGAGAGAGCTGATGCCCTTGCAAAAAGAGGAGCAAACACACCCTTCACCGGACCCGTGCCCTCCTGTTGGGTATCACCTACACTGATTAGGGCAGAGGTCGGTGTTTGGGAAAAAAGGGAGAAACACTCTTACTGGATAAACACATCCGGTCAAAGACAAGCAAAGAGACTAATCGAACCTTCCAGAGAGAAGGCTCAACAAGCTCTATCGCTGTCGAAAAACGAGTTAAGGCTGCTAATCGGCCTTCTCACAGGGCATTGTCCCGTGAGATACCACCTACACAAGATCGGTAGAGAAAACTCCGACATTTGTAGGTTATGTGAATCGGCTACTGAAACCACCGAGCACATACTATGCCAATGCACTGCGCTGGCGCATGCCAGACTTACTCTACTAGGTGGCGCGTTATTAACGCCAGCCGACATAAGAGCGAAGTCTCCTAAGGAAGTAACCAGCTTTGCTAAGGAGGTTAGATTCCTGGGAAAAACGTAGTTTTAGTATGGTAACGCACAAAAGACCTTATTGGTCGCAGTGCAGAAGGGTAATCAACGTGCCGATCGACCACTATCTAATCTAATCTAATGGGGGGAGTTTGAGGGTCACAAATCATTCCACTATATACATCGTGTTCTACGAGATCTAAATAAACGATCGACATCAAAAAATCCCAGCAACGATCGTTTTAGTCGATATCTGTATTTTTCAAACTTTGGGGGGCAAGTACGGGGGGAGTTTGAGGGTCACAAATATTCCACTATATACATCGTGTTCTACGAGATCTAAATAAACGATCGACATCAAAAACCCCCCAGCAACGGTCGTTTTAGTCGATGTCTATATTTTTCTAACTTTAGGGGGCAAGTACGGGGGGACTTTGAGGGTCACAAATTATTTCACTATATACATCGTGTTCTAGGAGATCTAAATAAACGATCGACATCAAAAAACCCCCAGCAACGGTCGTTTTAGTCGATATCTGTATTTTTCAAACTTTGGGGGGCAAGTGTGGGGGGAGTTTGAGGGTCACAAATTATTCCACTATATACATCGTGTTCTACGAGATCTAAATAAACGATCGACATCAAAAAACCCCCAGCAACGGTCGTTTTAGTCGATATCTGTATTTTTCAAACTTTGGGGGGCAAGTGTGGGGGGAGTTTGAGGGTCACAAATTATTCCATTATATACATCGTGTTCTACGAGATCTAAATAAACGATCGACATCAAAAAACCCCCAGCAACGGTCGTTTTAGTCGATGTCTGTATTTTTCTAACTTTGGGGGGAAAGTATGGGGGGAGTTTGAGGGTCACAAATTATTCCACTATATACATCGTGTTCTACGAGATCTAAATAAACGATCGACATCAAAAAACTCCCAGCAACGGTCGTTTTAGTCGATGTCTGTATTTTTCTAACTTTGGGGGGCAAGTATGGGGGGAGTTTGAGGGTCACAAATTATTCCACTATATGCATCGTGTTCTACGAAATCTAAATAAACGATCGACATCAAAAAATCCCCAGCAACGGTCGCTTTAGTCGATATCTGTATTTTGCAAACTTTGGGGGACAAGTGTGGGGGGAGTTTGAGGGTCACAAATTATTCCACTATATACATCGTGTTCTACGAGATATAAATAAACGATCGACATCAAAAAACCCCCAGCAACGGTCGTTTTAGTCGATGTCTGTATTTTTCTAACTTTGGGGGGCAAGTATGGGGGGAGTTTGAGGGTCACAAATTATTTCACTATATACATCGTGTTCTACGAGATCTAAATAAACGATCGACATAAAAAATCCCCAGCAACGTTCGTTTAAGTCGATGTCTGTATTTTTCTAACTTTGGGGGGCAAGTACGGGGGGACTTTGAGGGTCACAAATTATTCCACTATGCACATCGTCTTCAACGAGATCTAAATAAACGATCGACATCAAAAATCCCTAGCAACGGCGGTTTCAGTCGATCATATATACCGTCTTAAAATCCGTTGCTGGGATCCGTTGCTGCTGTCACACCCGTCCGGCATATACCGGTACATGACGTCACTAAAACGTTGTCTGTGCAAACCAATTGTGTTGGTTTCTTAAAGGGCCCACTCACTAAGAGGGAAGCGCGAAGACTTGAATGCGCGTTGTACGTGGTACAGTTAAAAGTGTGTGTGTATGGCGTAAATTTGGAATGCGCATTCATCTCCGTCGTGTGGCGTGTGCATTCTTCCCCGTACGTGGAAGAATGACCAAAAACGACCGTGTATGGGCAACAAGTCTCTGCACGCTTCATATGTTTAGCAACACAGTGTCGGGTTCGATATTTATACCTTAGAAATTTTTTCCTAAATAACAACACACGCCACTGCCATTAACATCAGATCTTTTTTCGACGTCATCTCACGCTTGTCGCACATCCAAACCAACACGCAAAAGTGTATGTGTGTGGGCAATATGAATGCACACGTTTGCGTTACAGCAAACATGCAGAGACTTAACTGTGCATTCTTCCTTCCTAGTGAGTGGGCCCCATTAGAGAGCGTTGATCGTGAAAGATCTTCGAAAAGCGGCACCGCAAATTCATCTGCTAATGCCGTCATAAAACGCCACCGCTTTCCTAGGAAACCATAGCTTTAGATATGATGATCATTTATTCCAAATCATCAAGGTAACTATAGTCCATTTCAGGAGAGTATGAAGTGAACGAACCTCTTAGCCCCTCCTATTGCTATGACCTCTCTATCGTGGACGCGGCAGAGTAGCCATCTATCTCTCTTATATTACTCCTATCGCGCGCGGATATGAACGACAACGAACGAATGTTCCATGGAAAAGGAGGGGCTAAAGTTTTACCCACTTCATACTCCGTGAAACAGAGTATAGTAGTTGACCTTATATCTTTTTGGGTTTTGAAAATTTTCTTGTAAATCAAACAATTGCCTTCATTTAGCACAGTATTAGCTGATGAGGATATAAACAGAGCATCATACATTTCAACATATGATTTTATAGCACTGTACGTTATGTACAATGAATGTTGGATTATTAATTATCTTCAAGATATTCTCAAAGTTCTAACAAAAATTCAGGTCATTGAACCAAATTCCACACATGCAAGGTACATATTTGAAATACTTATTATTTCATCAAGTGAACCAAATAAATTCCAGCAAACATTATGCAGATGAATGCAATTAATGCCAAATCTGCTCTTTTCCGTGGAACTCTTTGTATCCATTTCATCGATGATTTGTCTGTTGTGACGCCACACCTTTAAATAGTTATGAAATGTTGTTTTAATTATTCATTAAATTGAGACACCCACCCCAACAAGCACAGAGACAAATACTCTTTCAGTATAACTAAGGCTCTAAAAAGGGGAGTATACCAGACAGCCATGCTGGGTCCAACCACAGACTCGAAAATTACAGAACAATTCGAATGAAATGAAATCTGTAATCGAATAAATGAAATCTGTAATCAAATGAGGTTTTAATCCTGTAATCGGCATATTATGTTGGTGCATAACCCCGATAGATGGCGATGAAAATTTGCGAGTGATCTGTAATTGTCGAGTCTATGGTTGGACCCAGTCAGCCTGTTTGGCATACCTATCTTTCTAGTGCTCTAGTATAACAGTGGGTTTCATAAAGCTTGATCAGGCAATCAAATCGTTGATTTTGAATTAAGTCGATGGTTCACGTCAAAAATGAACTGAAAATTGCACAGAAATGATGACATTTCAATAATCAAGGTGATCGAAGTTTTATGAAACCCCGATTTAGTGTACTAATTGGATTTGTCCAAAGAATAAGCTGAAATATTCATATTGACTCCTTTCATATAATATGATTGTTTTTGGCCTTCTCTCAGCAATGGCAATGATTGCCTGAAAATTCGACATTTCACAATTGTCAACGTCACTCAGTTTACATTTACAAAATTTTAGTAGAATAATTCAAAAGCCTACTAACTGATTTCATATAAACGAATTCAGTGTACCGCATGAAATTGGGCCAAAAAATATAACACAAGCACACAGAATAATATAGCCGATTCTAAATCTTTACTGTTTTGTGCCTTCAATTATATAGTCAATATATTATAAAGCAAAAAATAATAAGTGTTGGTTATAGAAAATTTCCAAAGTATAGATTAGGAGGATTGCAGCAATAGAGCGAAAGAAGGAAAGTATTTGTAAATGTTCAGATAGGATTAATAAAAATTATTCAACTATTTTAGAATATCCGTGATGAATATTTCATCAACATATCTCCCACAATCATGTAATGTATATGGATGCCTTCCATATCCTGACTTACACAAATATCATCATCGACTATATTCTGTGAAAATATGGCTTTAACTCAAATCTGAATTTATATCAATATCCCCATTAATTTATACTACTTTTCGGGGACAATAATTAAGTATACAGGGTGTCCCGAAAACAATGGATAAGCCTGCAACTATAGATAGACACTGTCGTGGTCTAACCTATTCCAAATTTTGACCTTAATGAAAATTCCACGGTTTCCGAGATATTCATGGTTTTCTTATTTTTAGAAAATTGCCAAGTGCGATTAGTTTTTCTAGTGTCATTTCTACAAATGAAGAGGTATTTCGATATAATTTGTTTTAATTTCACATGAGATAGTTCAGCTATCGGAAACAAACACTTAAATTCATCAAACTAGTGTAAAAAGTTAGAAACTTGTGAATTACAGAGAAAAATTGAAAATTAAATTAAATGAATCCTTCAAGTTTGATGAGCTACAGTGTAAAAAAATGTAGGACGCCCCTGGTAGACATCATCTTAAAAACTTGCTCAGTTATTGCAGATTCTAAAAAGATATCATAGGCCTAGGCATTCTGTAGTTTTCGTTCTCGTAACTACTTGATTACCAAATACATAGTCGAAAAATTTCGAAAAACTGTTTTTGTTGTAATCGTTATTCTAAGCTCATGTGTTAATGTAACTGTATGATTATACCTATCTATTCTGATTTGTTTTTGGAATCTGCAATAACTGAGCAAGTTTTTAAGATGATGTCTACCAGGGGCGTCCTACATTTTTTTTACACTGTAGCTCATCAAACTTGAAGGAAATTTCATTTACTGTTCAATTTCTCTTTGTAATTCACGAGTTTCCATCTTTTTACACTAGTTTGATGAATTTAAGTCTTTGTTTCCGATAGCTGAACTATCTCATGTGAAATTAAAAAAAAACATATCGAAATACCTCTTCATTTGTAGAAATGGCACTAGAAAAACTAATCGCACTTGGAAATTTTCTAAAAATAAGAAAACCATGAATATCTCGGAAACCGTGGAATTTTCATAAAGGTTTAAATTTGGAATAAGTTATACCACGACAGTGTCTATCTATAGTTGCAGGCTTATCCATTGTTTTCAGGACACCCTGTATATGAAAATATGGATAAAAGCAGACTCACCTTTAACTGCTCCCGAAATGAAGGAGATGGTTCAAATAATTTTAGAGGTGTGATATTATTCTTTAGCAATTGTCTAGTAACCAGTCCCAAACCAGGTGTACATTCAGCAACAACTCTTTCACTGTTGTTCTTTAGATATGGTAATATTTTTGCCGTTATCATTCTTGCTACAGAAGGATCACTCACATACAAGGACTCAGAATGTTTCCTAGATAAATATTCATTTGGTATACGATCTTTCACACTTGAAAGTATTTGTTTTGAATTGAAATACTCTTGAGGGCTAATTAAATATCGGGGTGCTCCACTTGCTATATATTCTGTATCATTATTGCTATTATTTAAAAAAGTATTTGAACAACTGCATCTTCTTGGATATAAACTGAACTTTGAACTAAGGCAGGTGAATAATTTTTTTTCTAGCATTGTGAAATTGATTTTCACTTATTATTGAGGACGTTAGTAAAATCATGTGTTAAATAAAAGATAATAGGTTTTTCCATCAAAGTAATCTAGTTATCTTTCAAAAAATAAGTAAGGTTAATTTGTTATTAAATACATCTGAACTACCATCATAGAACAAGTAGACTTTCTCTATGACTACCATCACAGCACACTGTTCTGTGTCACCGACGTGAAGCTGGCTGGCTGAGCTGGCTGCTAAGCTAAAAGCTTAGACTAGAGAAGAGAGAGGACGCTAAGGGCTCGTTTATACTGGCCCGTAACTTTAACTTTTCCCTTACCCTAAGAATTGAAACATAGAAATTTCATGCTATTGGCATATTCCAAGACGATATCAGCGCCAACGTGGCGAGAATCGAAGCGGAGCTAAGATAGTAGTATAGTCCGTTTAAGAATTATTGACATCGAAGCATGCCATGAACGTCCAGCCGGGGCTTTATTTCTAGTTACTAAAAAGTCACTAAAAATTTCTGTGGGTTCATCAGTCAAAGAAGGGAAATAAATAAACATAACCTAAAAACATATTTAATATAATATTTTTGTTTTCCAAAGCAAATTTCTGAGCTTGAGAATGTTCCTGATTCTTAAATAACATTAGGATTGTGTAAATCTCTAAACCTACCAGCAGTATATAATTTCTGACACTGTATTGACAAATTTTCGTATTTACCATCATTTGCAAATTGCAGCTAAAGAGCGAGGAAACCAGAATAAGTATAGCCCCTAAGCTTATGAATATCATGAAAAATAAACAGTCATTTATTATTTCAGTCCAGTTCAATCAATGGGATTCAGGTTCTATTACTATATCGCTGCCTCAATAAATAAAACTATAAACTATCGAAGTACTCTAATGAGATGTCATTCATAATTCACCCATGAAGATTGAGACTCTATTGAAGATAATTAAGATAAATGTTCTTTTTCTCTGACAAACTTTCATAATTATAACTAAAAATGATTGTGTTCAACTCAAATTCAACTGAGGTAGCCAAACTGGTGAAACGAAACAGTAAGAACTTGTTGATATTCTGAAATGTGTGGCCAAATTCGTTAATTGGTTATACATAATAAGACAAAACACTAATAAAAGAATCTATTCAGTGGGTATGTTAATTGTATAACTTTAATAAACTTATCACCGATTCTGTCTGTTTCAGTAAGAGGAATATTTTATTGAATAGCTAAAAAAATAAACAGAGCTTGTTTGGCTAAGGTGTTAAAATTAAATGAAGTGAAAAAATGTGGACCATAAGATGTTTTAATTTTTGTATGAAATTCATACTTGTTTCAGAATATACTATTGCACATTCCTGTATATGCTTTGGTGACGTTTGATATGAATAATTCAGTATTTGTTTGTTGATTTAACATATCCATCATATTGATTAAGTACTATTTCTTTAGATCCAATAGATAACACACTGTTTGAACTCAGTCGAGAATAGAGAAATGGTGAATATTTTGGCTTTTAATGGAAACGATTGTCAATTAAGCTTTATTTAGGTCTTGTCGGTATTATTTAAGATAAAAGTTGATTGAGTTCCTTTGAGTGTTTGGAATTCATAGAAAGCAAAAGTTAAAGTTTTAGCATAAAATCTTTATTTCAATCCTTACTGTATGGGTAAGGAACACACTTATTCAACATTTCTTAAAACTGACAATTTACAGTGAAAAACTAAAATAAGCTTCTGTACAAAATTGAGAAAATTAATTCAGAACATTATTCCAAAATTTTATTGTTAATTGGAGACAGAAATATTATATACAATCATAGATTCATTGAAAATAATTATTAAAAGTACAGTGGAATACTTATAATAGCCTTATACATTTTACTATTTATTTATATATTAGAATTATCTTCTAAATGCAGTGCTCCAAAGCGAACATAACATGTAAAATAACTGTTACAGTAAACATTAAAATTGTATTAACAATTCAACTTTCTATAAAATCCAACAAAGGATTTAAGTATTCCTAATTTAATCAATTATAGGAAACTTATGTTCATGTAGCCGTTGCCAAATTACTTTTTTAGGAGAAGCAGTCGTAGGTATTTGATCAACAAACCTTTGGGATTACTTTCTAATGTCCACTGGCGGATTTGACTGCCACTTTCAAATATCCATGTTTCATCTAGATAAACAAATTTTACATTTTCTCTCAAGTATTCAAGATATTTACCACAAAACCGTATATTCACGATATCTTTATGTTTATCAATAAGAATTTTCCTTCGATCAACTTTCTCATACTTGCAACCAATTTTTTTGATTATTCTATAAAGTGTTGACATAAAATGATAGAAATGCAGGTGCTTTTCAGCCAGTTCAAATATCCAAAGTGATATACTCGTTGTTTTTGATTTTAGAAAAAATAATGTCATTTAATGTCTCTTTGAAGGTATAATCATGTGGAATAGGTTTCCTTCCAGTGCTAACTCTGGCTCTACCAACTTGCCTTCTACTTTTTTCTCCGAAATTCTAGGACAGTTCTAGGAGAAATCTGAAATTTAAAAACTCATTACTTAATCAGAAAACACATTGTACATGATCGTTTACCTGAAATACCAGCACAATGCGTTTAATACTAGCAGAAATATCTGCTGAATCCCTAAAGAACTCGCAGTAACACCGATACACTGCCTGGCGTTCCCTTGCAGTAAGGTGAGAGGTATCTGGTTGTATTCCGGCCATTTTCAATTCAGTAATCAAACCAAAGTAGATTTAAGAGATATTTAAATCCACTTGCCGATTAAATCAAGAATATTCACAAATAAATTCGAAATATCTTCAATAGGTTAACTCAAACTGGAAAAAGTCAAAGTCAGTGATATTTTCAACACCAACCTAAAATCGGCAAATCGAAATTCACCGAACGGACCGATACCAACATATTTTCGATTTCCCACAGCCACCCGAGATGTCAATCATTCTTAAACGGACTATAAATGTAAACAATCTTGTTTTGGACAGATAAGTCATTGGAGTTTCATCGAAATTTTTACCAATAATCTGGAAATTTATATGGAGTTGAAATCCTTGTTGAATTATTTTGTGATTTAATCAATATTTCAATCATTTTATAACTAATATTCAAGTGTTTAATTAATATAAAGGTTACAAGTCAGTAAGTCTAGTTGTAGATGTTGTCAATCTTAAACTGTATTGAAAATTTCTTTCAGTTCATCTCTTAGACTATATCCCCTATATACTTAGTCTAAGGTTCATCTATATCTTACATGTATACACGTATATGAAGTGAAGTGAAGCCGTTAGAATTTCTGGTTATTTTAGGAGTTTTAACCTCTAATTCTAGAGCCCCAGTAGAAGGAGATTAAGGAGAAGTTCGAGAAGAAGTTCTGAATGCATGTCATATTATAATGTGTTGGAAAACAAATTGTGGGTCCAGTTTTATAGACATTTGCTCCTTGTGTTTAAAAACTTTTGCCCTAGACCTTAATACAGAACCTCATAAAATTGATGGTTCATTGATTGTGGAGAGTGATAAAGTGAAACAAAACTAATATGCACGATATGTTCTTGTGAAGGTGGAGTGAGGAGGAAATGTAAACATTACAGTTGTTTCAATTAAATTGATCAGGTGCATGATGTTCTAATCCTTCCATGACAGAATCATGTCAAAACTCATGGTTTTATCTCCTTTTCTGCTGTGTGTTTCCTTATCGGGGAAAAGCTTTCTAAACTTGAAGAAATATCACAAACAGAATTAAAGTGCTTATGGAATCAGCAGAAGGCTGATGTAAGAAAATAAGGTTCGTCTATAGAAAATATGCCTTGCTTGAAAAACAAATTTGCTGTATCGTCCTATAGTATAAATCAAGAAGATATGTAGAAATATTTTAAATACTCCTTACCTATTCCGCAATAGCCAACAGGTTTGTGAAATAATATGTTGTATGTGTAACTTAATATTAAATGATCCTAAGTAGTAGAGAGAGCTTGTCGTATTCTGCTGTAATATCAAAACCTCCGATACAAATTCTGACGTAAGAGGTTAAAGCAACAATATGATTTACTTTCCTATATTTATTGACGTTTATAAGATACAAGCTTTTCTTTTACTATTAGTTCCCTTCCAAACTCTTTTAAAAATATATTTTCATTTGGTTTTCCTGAGGGAAGAAGTGATAACTGTATCTTAAAAGTTTGCAATTTTTTCGCCCATAAATTGCATCGAGGCATATAACAGTAGTCATTTCTGATCGAAATCATATTTCAGAGGATAACAATTTCAATTTTCCCTTGAATATTTCTTCTTAACAAAAGTTTATCGCTCGTCAGCAGAAGCCAATGGTTTATACTCGAACTTTAACTTATTCCCTTAAATAGAAGTTTTTCATATATAGACCATTTTCGAACATTTGGTAATATTCTTCAGACCTGAATTTTAGAAATAACACTTATTTTATAAATAAATTAATTTTAGAATGCAATAAATTAAGTACAACTTGAAATTACTGAGCAGAAAACAAACTTGAAACTTATTTGTTTGCCACATAAATACACTAAAAAGTGCGTCACTTTGGAACTAGACGAAACGGCTTTGCGCGGTATCCTCTCCCTTCCCTAATCTAAGGCTAAAAGTTCCGAAGATACCCGAACGCACAGTGGCGTCGTAGTCGATACGGACTGGCCGAGCTTCACACGAAACCGCGTTCACTCCGTTTATGCTCGATACCTTGGATGTATTATAATACTGTCCTGAATGAAACATTTCGCATATATAGGTCTGAATGCTTTCGTACAATAGATATGATAGGAAATATTAAAAGATACCATATATGATCAAAATAAAATCTTTTTTCATGGACAAATCACCTTATCTATACTGGAAATCTTAGACAAAGGAAAGAGTCTAAGCTGGGAATCCATTTTGCAGCACTTTTCGATAAAAAATGTTCAACAATTTTTTTCGAAACGTTCGCAAACGGGCGCTGTAATGAAATATTATCAGATGGTTTCTAATAAGTGTAGAGAACACGTTTTTCATAAAATAATCACTTCATCTTGTTCGAGGAAAAACTGCATTCTTTCAAGAAAAAAATTTTCAACAATTTTTTTCGAAAGTTTTGCAAACGCGCGCTGTATGAAACATTATCAGATGGTTTTTAATAAGTGTAGAGAACACGTTTTTTATAAAATAATCACTTCATCTTGTTCAAGGAAAAACTGCAGCATTTCAAGAAAAAAAAAATTCAACAATTTTTTTCGAAACTTTTGCAAACGCGCGCTGTATTGAAACATTATCAGATGGTTTCTAATAAGTGTAAAGAACATGTTTTTCATAAAATAATCACTTCATCTTGTTCGAGGAAAAACTGCAGCACTTCACAGTTCACTGCAGTTGAAGTGATCATTTTATGAAAAACATGTTCTTTACACTTATTAGAAACCATCTGATAATGTTTCAATACAGCGCGCGTTTGCAAAAGTTTCGAAAAAAATTGTTGAAATTTTTTTTCTTGAAGTGCTGCAGTTTTTCCTTGAACAAGATGAAGTGATTATTTTATAAAAAACGTGTTCTCTACACTTATAAGAAACCATCTGATAATGTTTCAACACAGCGCGCGTTTGCAAAAGTTTCGAAAAAAATTGTTGAAAATTTTTTTTCTTGAAAGAATGCAGTTTTTCCTCGAACAAGATGAAGTGATTATTTTATGAAAAACGTGTTCTCTACACTTATTAGAAACCATCTGATAATATTCCATTACAGCGCTCGTTTGCAAAAGTATAGAAAAAAATTGTTGAAAATTTTTTTTCTTGAAAGGCTGCAGTTTTTCCTCGAACAAGATGAAGTGATTATTTTATGAAACACGTGTTCTCTACACTTATTAGAAACCATCTGATAATATTTCATTACAGCGCTCGTTTGCAAAAGTTTCGAAAAAAATTGTTGAAAATTTTTTATCGAAAAGTGCTGCAGTTTTTCCTCGAACAAGATGAAGTGATTATTTTATGAAAAACGTGTTCTCTATACTTATTAGAAACCATCTGATAATATTCCATTACAGCGCTCGTTTGCAAAAGTTTAGAAAAAAATTGTTGAAAATTTTTTTTCTTGAAAGGCTGCAGTTTTTCCCCAAACAAGATGAAGTGATTATTTTATGAAAAACGTGTTCTCTATACTTATTAGAAACCATCTGATAATATTCCATTACAGCGCTCGTTTGCAAAAGTTTAGAAAAAAATTGTTGAAAATTTTTTTTCTTGAAAGGCTGCAGTTTTTCCTCGAACAAGATGAAGTTATTATTTTATGAAAAACGTGTTCTCTACACTTATTAGAAACCATCTGATAATATTTCATTACAGCGCTTGTTTGCAAAAGTTTCGAAAAAAATTGTTGAAAATTTTTTTCTTGAAGTGCTGCAGTTTTTCCTTGAACAAGATGAAGTGATTATTTTATGAAAGACATGTTCTTTACACTTATTAGAAACCATCTGATAATGTTTCAACACAGCGCGCGTTTGCAAAAGTCTCGAAAAAAATTGTTGAGAATTTTTTTTCTTGAAAAGCTGCAGTTTTTCCTAGAAACAAGATGAAGTGATTATTTTATGAAAAACGTGTTCTTTACACTTATAAGAAACCATCTGATAATATTTCATTACAGCGCTCGTTTGCAAAAGTTTCGAAAAAAATTGTTGAAAATTTTTTATCGAAAAGTGCTGCAGTTTTTCCTCGAACAAGATGAAGTGATTATTTTATGAAAAACATGTTCTCCACACTTATTAGAAACCATCTGATAATGTTTCAACACAGCACGCGTTTGCAAAAGTTGTAACATTCTTTCGTTAGGATACCAGAATATTTACAAAAAATTATAGTGCTCTCCTTTCTCGTGAAGGAGGACACTTGCCCCAGCTCAGAACGGTTGGGGTGGATTCAGATCTTGAGTGGGTAGGCTCAATAAAAAAAGAAATATCAACTGCAGATGGGTGATGCCCTTATATTACCTTCACTCTTACAAAAAAAGAATTCAACCCTAATTTATCAAACTCAAGCAGGTTACAGGAAATATCAAAATGTGAGAGCCCTACGGAGTTCGAACTCAGATGAAGTACAAAAATAACAACTATACGACTAAACCCTGTGAACGAGGAGGTGGCAATCTTTAACAGTGTTATTTCCTTTTTATAACAATTCCATATACTACTTTTCAACAAAAAAAACAATTTGTGCATTCCTTGATGAGTAGGTACTCGAAAGTAGAATAAACAATAACAAATGTTATACTCAGCCTAGGGTGAAATGTCACTGTGAACTGTCTCCTGGCACGGTTGATTTCAGCTGAAGCGATGATGTGTTCGGGGAAGTTGAAAAATAGGACCAATAGGTAGATAGAATATGAAATGTAAAAAAAACTCAAGTTATGATGGTACGGATTACGGAATTCAAATACTAACCTCGGTTGTTGTGTGGCTCTTATTGTTTGTCGTTAATGTCTATCTTGCTCTTTATCCCGGGTTCCGGAGAATTATTATCAGTCCAGATAACAATCTTCTGAGCACTTCGCAGGTAAATGATTTAATCCCAAAATTTGGATAACAATTCGTCAAAATTTCTAATTGAAAAGTAAACAATATGAACTGCTTTCTTCATTCGCCCACGCATTAACATAAACTGAAAAATACGTATCATATGTTCTGAATTCTGATGTGATTCCCGATACACATTTTCTGAATATATTTCCATCTCTGTCGCTCCCGCTAATGCCGCGTTTCCCGTCGCGCGCCGCAATGAAATTGGATTGTTATTAATTTCCGCGTCTTATAATTTTTTCTATTTTATTTTAGCGCTCTCGAAAATCAGCTTGTAACATACCATCCCCACTTCACTAAAAAAAATGAGAATCATTTTTTTTTTTGAGCAATCATCCCTACTGCAATTATTTTTTTCTTAATTTTCAATAAAAAAAAATCTCACGTAACAATCAAAATTAGAAAATTGAACAAACCTCAATGAAACTCAACTAGGCGGATTATTCTATACAGGGTTGGGATAAAGTTCGGCACCAAATTAATATCTTTAAAACGAAACGGGCGATATTTTTGAAATTTGGCAGCTGAGTGTAAGGGACCACAATGCATCTGATGAGCATATTTGCATTAATGAGATACTTCCGGTTCAACCGGAAATGACCAATTTTTTTTTTATTTAAATGGGATACCCTGTATATTTCTGCAGATTCTGAAAGAGCACTTTGTTTCGGATCTGTCCATACCAGGATCCATGTAAAAATTCTCTGTTAAAAGAAGAAATTCAGTCTTTTTGTACATTTGAGAAAAAATCCATTCAAATGAATAAATCGTTGTTATTTGTATCAATAGTGAGAAATAAAACGAAATACTTTGTAGTAGATAACTCTTTCTGTTTTTCATGACGTATGTTTTATGAAAATCTATAAAAAGAAGAAATACAGCTTTTACTAGTAGAAAAAAATTATTAGAAATAATTCCAAAAAAATTCATTTTAAATATTCGAAGTGCTTGCCATTCACCTCCTGACAATATGCCAGTCTATTAACAAATTCTTGAGTAACTTTTCTCAAGACTTCTCCATGTATTAATGCACATTCACCAAGAATCCGTTGTCTCAATTCTTCTTTTTACAGATAATTTTTACATGGAACCTGGTATGGACAGATCCGAAACAAAGTGCTCTTTCAGAATCTGCAGAAATATACAGGGTGTCCCATTTAAATAAAAAAAATTTTGGTCATTTCCGGTTAAACCGAAAGTATCTCATTAATGCAAATATGCTCATCAGATGCATTGTGGTCCATTACACTCAGCTGCCAAATTTCAAAAATATCGCCCGTTTCGTTTTAAAGATATTAATTTGGTGCCGAACTTTATCCCAACCCTGTATTCACTGACTGGCGTGAATTTCCGTGTATTCTGAATATGGAACATTATTCCGGAGGGTGACTTTTTAAATCTTTCATATTATAGGTACCACAAATTTTTCCTTTCTCGTCCTTCAGTATGTAAGTCCAAGGTGAAACCTTTTTATGGACCGTAAGCGGACCTATAAATTTTGGACATAATTTCTTTGAAATATATTTAGATGCATCAGACAATATGAAATTTTTTCGCCAAACTTTCTGACCTACGTTAAACTGTTCGTTGCGGTGCCTAAGATTATAAGATTGGGAAGCTCTTGTGGCTGCTTTATCAAGGTTTTTCCTAACATCTTGAAATACTATTTTCAATTCTTTAGCTCTGTCTTCTTGATGTGATTCGTCCATCGCTAAACTGATATCGGTGTCCAAAATTTGAGTATAACCTGAACCTTCACCGGTCAGATTCATTTCTCGACCAAAATTAATAAAATATGGTGACATTTGTGTTGCTTCGTGTTTAGCGGATCGAATTGCACAAGCTATTTTTTGAAGATTTCCGTCCCAATTTCTCTGATTGCCGTCTGCATAGCAACCAAGCATAGTGTTAAGGACTCTATGCACTCGTTCTACAGCATTAGATTGTGGGTGATATAAGGCGGTATACTTAATTTCCACCTTGTATAGTTTCGCCAAATTTTTGAGAGTTGCAGATCTGAATTGTGGGCCATTATCGGTAACTATACATTTTGGGACCCCAACGAGCATGAAAACATTGTCTTCCAATATTTTGCAGATATTCGAAGCAGTGGCTGACCTGAGCGGAAAAAAGAAAACGAACTTGCTGAAGTAATCGCACACGGAGAAAATATAAATGAAACCCTTAGATGATTTCGGAAGTGGACCAACTAGATCTATAGTAATTAGTTCCCATGGTTTCGTAATATTCAGACGACTCGACATTTGTCCCAAAGGTAATTTCTGTTCAGATTTGAACGCTAGACACTTATGACAATGATTTATATAGCGGGTTATATCTGACTTCATTTTAGGCCAATAAAATCGATTTGCAATACGGTGAAATGTTTTGTAAATGCCAGAATGACCACTGGTGATATTATCGTGATTATTCTTTATTATTATATTGCGATGACTTTTCGGAACCACAGTTTTCCAATTATAATCCGACTGGGCTAAAATAGGAAATTTGTTTTTTGCTTTATAAAATATAATGTTATTGCTATATGATTGTACTGATGTAAATACTGGTTTTCTGATATTCATAGAAAGAATTCAATCTCTAATGAAAGAATGCTTTCCTTTAAAAAAAGTAACCTGTCGAAATGACTTTAAGAAAAGTTGGCTAAATGATGAAGTCAAACAGGCTAGTGTAAACTTGAAGAACCTTCACTGGCTTCATGCAAACATCAGATCTCATCACTCTTTGGAAATGTATAGGAAAGCTAAAATTCAGTATAACTTGTTGCTTCGGAAAACTAAATATCTTCATTATGAAAAATATCTACTTGAATCTGAAAATAAAAATAAAGCTATTTGGAATATTGTAAAACACGAGACCGGTCTTAAACGTACTGGTAATCGTGATATCTCGTTAAATATAGAAAATACTATCTGTTCTGAGCCTGTGGAGGTAGCTGAGGCATTCGGAGATTATTTTTCTAATCTTGCCTGCTCTCGACTGAAACAGCATTATGGTGATAAATTATCAAAGAACTGTACAACTAGTTCTATGTCCCCACATACCTTTTATTTCCATCCCGTTATTGATTATGAAGTTCGTGACGTAATTAGAAATCTAAAGAATAAAAAGAGTACAGGACTTGATTATATATCTAGCAGAATTCTGAAGGCCTCAGGTGAATGTATATCCGGACACCTAGCCCATCTCATCAATCTATCTGTCACAAATGGCATATTCCCGAGTCTTCTGAAGACTGCTACAGTTGTTCCCATTTTGAAGAATAGAAATGACGTTCTTAATATTTCCAACTACCGGCCTGTATCTATGCTGAGCGTTATTTCCAAGGTAATTGAGAATGTTGTCCTGAAAAGAATTACTCAATTTTTGAATAAATACCGTGTAATCTCTGACTCTCAGCATGGTTTCAGGCCTGGTCGTTCTACTGAGACAGCAGCATTTAAATTTATTGAATTCGTTCACAAAAGTCTGGACGAGGGTCGATTTGTAGCAGGGTTATTTTTCGACCTTTCTTGTGCTTTTGATGTTCTTTCTTTCGGGTTCTTGAAGGATAAATGTTATAAATTAGGATTTAGAGGTGAATTTCTCGACTGGTTGTATAGTTCCGTTTCCGGCAGGTCAATGACGGTTAAAGTAAAGAATGTGTTCAGTAAAAAGTATGATATTAAGTCAGGAGTGCCCCAAGGTTCTGTGCTGGGCCCCCTTTTATTTTTACTCTTCATTAATGATCTACCTGAATACCTGAAATCACTATTGGTGCTTATTTTTGCAGATGACTTTTCTGTTGCCATCACTGCCTCGAATATCGCTGATCTTATTGAAGCCTGTAAATGCATTATTCAAAGTTTCACCGATTGGTGTCGGAAAAATGCACTCTTATTAAATGTTGAGAAAACCAAATGTATTTATTTCGGTAACAAAAACATTCGGCATAATCCCCTAACAATAAACTGTTCTAATGCTGTGATTAAGTCCGATGAATGTATAAAGTTTTTAGGTATATACATTGATGAATACCTTAGGTGGAGTTATCATATTGACATCCTGAGTAAAAAATTGAATACATCTTATTATGCTATATATCGAGTCAAAAATTGTTTCACTACTGAATGTCTTATGAACTTATATTACTGCTTGGTTTACAGTCACATATCTTATAATATTTTACTGTGGGGTAACTCAACTGATGTGAGTAGAATATTTGTTGCTCAGAAGAGGGTTCTGCGTTTGATCTTCGGTATTGACTCGAGGTCATCGTGCAGGTCTCTTTTTGTTGAGAGCAAAATATTAACTGTTCCATGTATTTATATTTACAAGTCACTTCTCATGGTCAGACAGAAGTTGGAAACAATGGAAAAATTATCTAGTCATCACTCCTATGTAACAAGAAATGCGGAAATTTTGTCACTCCCCAAGCATAGAACTGCTAAATTTGAACATTCACCAACCTACCAGGGGATTAAGCTTTACAACAAATTACCAGAATGCTTTAGAAATGTGAATTATGTCAGTTTTAAGAGGAAAACTAAATCTATGTTGTGTGAAAAGGGTTATTATAGTTTGAGTGAATACTTTAATGACTCTTTATAATATGGTATAGGTAATACTAAATATAATTGTTTTTGTTTTTTTTTCTTTGACTTGTCTCATACATGTAAATGTCTAAAGAGATGAATAAAACTTATTATTATTATTATTATTAACTCGCCATGCAGGGTAGGAAAGTGGGTTTTTCTGTATATTGTTCCTTAACTTATCGTACCAAGGATCAACGTAGTCCTTAAATATTTCCTCGTTAGATGAGTTAATTTCTACATCAATTTCATCTATCGGTGGTACTGTTCTAGACAAAATATCTGGTATTACATTTTCCTTTCCGGGGCGATGCACAATGGAAGAATCGTATTGTTGAAGTTTTAAGCTCCATCTAGCCAAACGACCTGTGGCATTTTTTATTTCATTCAACCACTTTAAAGAGTAGTGATCCGTGTAAACGGTGAAGTGTGTACCCTCTATGTAAGGACGAAATTTTTCGATCGCGAAAAGGACAGCTAAGCATTCTTTTTCGGTTGTGGAGTAATTTCTCTCGTTCCGCGATAATGATCTGCTTATGTAACTTATGACGTGTTCACCATCATCAAACATCTGAGACAAAGTTGCTCCCAGTCCGTAATCGGAAGCGTCAGTTGAAACTATGAACTTTTTTTCATAATCAGGGCAGGAAAGTACTGGAGCGGAGACCAATAATTCTTTAATTTTTTTGAAAGCTACTTCACAATCGGAAGTCCATTCAAATTTTTTCTTCTGACCTTTTTTTATTTTTAATAAGGACGTTATGGGTGCCATAACAGAACTGAAATCGGGTACGAAACGGCGGTACCACGATGCCATACCAATAACTCTTCTGGTCTCTCGAACATTTTTGGGAGCAGGCAAATTTAAAATGGCTTCAACTTTTTCCGGGTCGACATGCAATCCGTGTTTATTCACAACATATCCCAGATACTTTAATTGGGGTCTACAAAATTTACACTTTTCCTTGCTAACGGTTAAATTTGCACCTTTCAATCTTTTCAGGACTTCTTTTATTATTTCAAGGTGTTTTTCGAATGAGTCTGTTACAACAATAATATCGTCCAAGTAGACAAAAACGAATGGTTCCAAATCGTGACCCAATACTTTATCTATTGTTCGTTGCCATGTTGCACCCGAGTTGTGTAAACCGAAAGGAACTCTTTTGAATTGATATAACCCTCTGTTGGGTACTACAAATGCTGTAATTGGACGGGATTCTTCCGCGACTTTTATTTGCCAAAACGCTGATTTTATATCTAGTGAGGACATGAACTTAGCATTCCTCAATTTATCCAAAATACTGCTGACGAAAGGTAAGGGATATGCATCGCGAACTGTTACCTTGTTAACTTGGCGATAATCTACGCAGAATCTGTAGGTGTTATCTTTTTTTCTCACAAGTACAATTGGAGAGGACCAAGGTGATGACGAAGGTTCAATGATATCCTCATCTAGCATTTTCTTGAGTTCGATATCTATTTGTTTTTGCATTGCAGGTGAAATGGGATAATGTCTCTGCTTTATTGGTTCTGAATTGGTAATTATCTTATGCTCGACAACGTCAGTACATCCAATGTGGTCAGGCATAGTTTCGAATGTTTCCTTTAGTAAAGCATTCAACTTCGAATACTCAAATGGAGTCAATTCGCTACAGTCTGAAATGGTTGCAATTTCTTCTAAATTTTTAGAAAATGTCCATTCTCCGTGGCGTAAATCTGGAACGATTCCGAATGCTCTCCAGAAGTCAGATCCAAGTATAAGGACATGAGGCAATGAAGGAACTATGAGGACGTCTATAAGTTTAATATTTCCTCTGAGATTGAAAGGAACACAAATGCCACCGAGAACTTCACATTGATTACCGTTTGCAACTTTAACGTTTTTGTAATTGTAAGATTTAGCTTGCAGGTTCATGGTTTTCAGGATTTCCCAACCTTTTTTTGCCAACTATAGTTTTTGATGCACCGGAGTCTAAAAAACCTTTGATTTCCATTCCCAATACATTAACTGTTAGATATGGCCTTTCATCGTTCATTACATTGTCCAGTACGAAATCCAAACGAGTCTTCAAGTTATTACTTAGATCAGGAAAATTTTTTGTGTCCGAGGAATTTTTGACATTGACGGTTGCACCTCGAGTAAACAACCCATTTAGAGGTTTTTTTGAAAGCCTTTGTTGCAATTAGGACAAGATTTGACAGTGAAATTTTCCTTCCCACACCTAAAACATTTTAAATTCCGACGTATGAGCTTCGGACATTGGATTTTTTTATGGCCATGCTGTTTGCAGTTAAAACAAATGATATCACAGCTCATTTCATTGATTGATGCACTGGTGCTTGAACATGGTTGCACGTATGCTAAATCAGGTTCTAAAAGCTTTGAATTATTGGGAGAAGGTGGATGTTCAAACTTTTCCAACTGTGTCCTTTTTGCTTCCAGCAATCTGCACAACTGTAGAAGCTCGGATTTTGATTTTATGTCGGTGAGTCCTAATTGTGTCTGATAGAACGGGGAAATATTGCGTAGTAAAATCTTCAGTTGTCGACTTTCCGAAACTGTAATGGATAGCCTACTGAACAAACTGTCCATAAGAGCCAAATAAATTCCAATGGTTTCATTGGGGCCTTGCGTGCGAGCTTTGATTTCTTCGTATAATTTCTCATCATAATCTGCAGGTTGAAATTCTTCTCGAAGTAATTTAACTAGTGACGGCCAGTCCACTGCTAACTTGATATTGGCTCTAAACCAAGTAAGAGCTTTTCCGGAAAAAAGGTCATAGGCGGATCTGAATAGTTCGTCCTGATCAACATTTCGAGCTTTGCTAAGTTCATCAACGCGTTGTAAGAAAGCACTCAAGGACATATCACCTTCGCCAGAAAATTTTAGATTCCATTTAACTACAGGTGTTGATTTAGACGTACTAGGCAAAGATGATCTAACCGGAGTTGACTGAAAAATATTATCCGAGTCTGAATCACCGTCTGATTCACTAAAAGACGAACTATTTTGATGATCTACTATATCGATAGATGTATCCGCGGATGAACGGTTGAATTTTTTCACCAATTTTTCGACATCGGACTTCAAATTAGTTAAATGTAATAAGGCTTCATTTTTTTCAGAAATTTGAGAACCTACTTTACCGGGGTCACTATTTTGAATTCTTCGCCCGTTATGCATGACTAATGCTGATATTCGTGAACATTTAGATGATTTCAAATTGCCATCAAAATCGGCTATGAGTTTTACTAATTCTTTATTATTGAGTAAAATATGAGCAATATCATCATCAAATTTGATAGGATATGAAATCGTTGACCACTCTTCCTTAGCTTCTAATTTTAAAATATTTCTAAAAGATTTCCTATTGGCTTCAACTGTACCAGTTTTCAGTCCCCTACTTTCTAATTCATAACTCAATTCTTCTTGATTTAATCGGTTTATCTCGTTTTTCCAAATATGCGAGTAAGCCATGACGAAAATTTACTTGAGATATCATATCAAACTATATGAGTTATTTAATTTGAGTGAATATGTGACAGTAAATAAAGTGTTATCAGTGTAACAGATGTTCTCATAAATATAACACGAAATAAATGTTTAAATAATAACTGGCTGAAATGCAAACTATATTGAATTTCCCTATTTTATGTAAATGTTTTATATAAATATAATATAAATATATTCTTCACTAATGAATTTTAAACGCCTATTTATCACTCAAGATTTGGGCGCCATTGTGTAACATTCTTTCGTTAGGATACCAGAATATTTACAAAAATTATAGTGCTCTCCTTTCTCGTGAAGGAGGACACTTGCCCCAGCTCAGAACGGTTGGGGTGGATTCAGATCTTGAGTGGGTAGGCTCAATAAAAAAAGAAATATCAACTGCAGATGGGTGATGCCCTTATATTACCTTCACTCTTACAAAAAAAGAATTCAACCCTAATTTATCAAACTCAAGCAGGTTACAGGAAATATCAAAATGTGAGAGCCCTACGGAGTTCGAACTCAGATGAAGTACAAAAATAACAACTATATGACTAAACCCTGTGAACGAGGAGATGGCAATCTTTAACAGTGTTATTTTCCTTTTTATAACAATTCCATATACTACTTTCCAAAAAAAACAATTTGTGCATTCCTTGATGAGTAGGTACTCGAAAGTAGAATAAACAATAGCAAATGTTATACTCAGCCTAGGGTGAAATGTCACTGTGAACTGTCTCCTGGCACGGTTGATTTCAGCTAAAGCGATGATGTGTTCGGGGAAGTTGAAAAATAGGGCCAATAGGTAGATAGAATGTTCCCTTGGCGCAGAGCCTATTAATATGAAATGTAAAAAAAACTCAAGTTATGATGGTACGGATTACGGAATTCAAATACTAACCTCGGTTGTTGTGTGGCTCTTATTGTTTGTCGTTAATGTCTATCTTGCTCTTTATCCCGGGTTCCGGAGAATTATTATCAGTCCAGATAACAATCTTCTGAGCACTTCGCAGGTAAATGATTTAATCCCAAAATTTGGATAACAATTCGTCAAAATTTCTAATTGAAAAGTAAACAATATGAACTGCTTTCTTCATTCGCCCACGAATTAACATAAACTGAAAAATACGTATCATATGTTCTGAATTCTGATGTGATTCCCGATACACATTTTCTGAATATATTTCCATCTCTGTCGCTCCCGCTAATGCCGCGTTTCCCGTCGCGCGCCGCAATGAAATTGGATTGTTATTAATTTCCGCGTCTTATAATTTTTTCTATTTCATTTTAGCGCTCTCGAAAATCAGCTTGTAACAAAGTTTCGAAAAAAATTGTTGAAAATTTTTTTTCTTGAAAGGCTGCAGTTTTTCCTCGAACAAGATGAAGTGATTATTTTATGAAAAACGTGTTCTCTACACTTATAAGAAACCATCTGATAATATTTCATTACAGCGCTCGTTTGCAAAAGTTTCGAAAAAAATTGTTGAAAATTTTTTATCGAAAAGTGCTGCAGTTTTTCCTCGAACAAGATGGAGTGATTATTTTATGAAAAACATGTTCACTACACTTATTAGAAAACATCTGATAATGTTTCAACACAGCGCTCGTTTGCAAACGTTTCGAAAAAATTGTTGAAAATTTTTTTTCTTGAAAGGCTGCAGTTTTTCCTCGAACAAGATGAAGTGATTATTTTATGAAACACGTGTTCTCTACACTTATTAGAAACCATCTGATAATATTTCATTACAGCGCTCGTTTGCAAAAGTTTCGAAAAAAATTGTTGAAATTTTTTTATCGAAAAGTGCTGTAGTTTTTCCACGAACAAGATGAAGTGATTATTATATGAAAAACATGTTCTTTACACTTATTAGAAACCATCTGATAATGTTTTATTACAGCGCTCGTTTGCAAAAGTTTCGAAGAAAATTGTTGAAAATTTTTTTTCTTGAAAGGCTGCAGTTTTTCCTCGAACAAGATGAAGTGATTATTTTATGAAAAACGTGTTCTCTACACTTATAAGAAACCATCTGATAATATTTCATTACAGCGCTCGTTTGCAAAAGTTTCGAAAAAAATTGTTGAAAATTTTTTATCGAAAAGTGCTGCAGTTTTTCCTCGAACAAGATGGAGTGATTATTTTATGAAAAACATGTTCACTACACTTATTAGAAAACATCTGATAATGTTTCAACACAGCGCTCGTTTGCAAACGTTTCGAAAAAAATTGTTGAAAATTTTTTTTCTTGAAAGGCTGCAGTTTTTCCTCGAACAAGATGAAGTGATTATTTTATGAAACACGTGTTCTCTACACTTATTAGAAACCATCTGATAATATTTCATTACAGCGCTCGTTTGCAAAAGTTTCGAAAAAAATTGTTGAAATTTTTTTATCGAAAAGTGCTGCAGTTTTTCCACGAACAAGATGAAGTGATTATTATATGAAAAACATGTTCTTTACACTTATTAGAAACCATCTGATAATGTTTTATTACAGCGCTCGTTTGCAAAAGTTTCGAAAAAAATTGTTGAAAATTTTTTTTCTTGAAAGGCTGCAGTTTTTCCTCGTACAAGATGAAGTGATTATTTTATGAAAGACATGTTCTTTACACTTATTAGAAACCATCTGATAATGTTTCAACACAGCGCGCGTTTGCAAAAGTTTCGAAAAAAATTGTTGAGAATTTTTTTTCTTGAAAGGCTGCAGTTTTTCCTCGAACAAGATGAAGTGATTATTTTATGAAAAACGTGTTCTCTACACTTATAAGAAACCAGCTGATAATATTTCATTACAGCGCTCATTTGCAAAAGTTTCGAAAAAAATTGTTGAACATTTTTTATCGAAAAGTGCTGCAATGGATTCCCAGCTTAGACTCTTTCCTTTGTCTAAGATTCCCAGTATAGATGAGGTGATTTGTCCATGAAAAAAGATTTTATTTTAATCATATATGGTATCTTTTAATATTTCCTATCATATCTATTGTACGAAATCATTCAGACCGATATATATATATATATATATATATATATATATATATATATACGCATTAGGCTATCTTTACCAAGCCCGGTAAACGCACCCAGGTGAAGTGAAGCCTGGTGTGCGGGGTATGCGGGAAAGTATATAATTCATACATTCTGGAGACTTATCACTACCAATAAAGTCCCAGCATACTGCTAGTGACATATCAAGCCCATCTGTATAAAAATAGATGATTTTAGATCCATCCCCAGCCCAGGCGTGTTGCCAAAATATTCTAGTAGCTTTTGCATTTGAATGCTTTATTTCTCTATTTCTTTCGATCGTAACAGATATACACGACACGAAATACGTCCAACGGAAGCCAAAGTATGATTCATCAATAAAAACTATTCCGTTTCGCGGTTTATTGTTAGCTTCGGTAACTTCCATCTTAGGAGAGCTAAATGAAAAGGGATGTACAGGTTTTAAGCATTTTTTATCCAAAAATGGAACATTGGCACTTTGCGTTATTTTTTTTCTATAAAATAACTAAAGATTCACACAATAAATAAATTTGAAATTGGCAATGAAATTCGAACTATTTCTCACATGGAATTAGTTTCATTCTGTTCTTATATGAATGAAACAATGCAATCATTTCATGAAGAGTTTTTTCCATCATAAAATTCAAAACTAAACGATTATATTCTCTGTTCAAAAATTTATGGTATGACTCATAATTTTGGGTTGGGTTGACATTTCCATAAATTTAATTTGCATTGCAGCTTGGAAATTGATCAGTTAGTGCTGATTCACAATGGGACGTAACCATAACGAACACGTAAACGTACTTTGTCCGTAAACGTAATGGTGTTCAGAATGGACTTTGGGCGCAGTAGCAAATTATAGACTAAAAAGATTTCATAGCTTAAACAAATTGTTACTTTGCGTTTCAAATTATACTCACCCAACTGAAATACAATATAAGTGCCCAAACTTGTCGCTGGCCCCAAACTATTATTATTATTGTCTTGTCTTTTTACGTCATTTTGACGTATTGGGCTCACAACTCACAGAATGTGAACAAATTTCTAAAATCAACGTTAGAATTACGGACTACCATAAGCTCAACGTAAACGTAAAAATTACAGAGCTATTGTGAACAGTTCCATATGATTTGCATTGGTTCAACTTTGCTTTTTTCGTTTACGTGCGGGAGTTTTATGGTTACGTCCATTGTGAATCCAGCATAAAACATTCTAGTTTTCAGATATTCTCGATTCTCATGGTCCAGTACGCGATTGTTAACCAAATATTTCTATGGATTGTTCGTACAGATCAATTTATTAGTGTTTCACGGATTGTTGTTTTTCGAACCGTAACCCTGATTTGATTTGCCACAAATGGATACACTTTTTGTTCATGTTTATGAATCCATATTTTTTTCAACAACCCTCTCACTTTTATGAAAATGAAATAGATCGAGGTCAGATAATTATTTTTTCGTAAATGCACTTGTGGGACTTTGAAATTCGAATAACAAACAAACAAGTACCCTCCATAAAAAAATTCAAGAAAAGCCCTGAGCAGGAGCTTTTGAGCGCTTGTTTATTGGTGGAGCAATGAGACTATTACCTCAAAATTTACATGAGATTTAATATGATACCGAATATAGAGGGTCTCTATAAATTATTGTAACAGCGCAGTTGGCTTTGGATTACTTTGCCCCTACAGAATACCAATCATAGATTGGTTATAACCAATCAGAGCATAGCATGATCACAGAACTATGTGGTTTGCATAGAAAGCGACAAATGAGAATGATCCAAATCCAACTACGCTGCTACAATCATTTATAGAGACCCTGTATAAATGCAGAATCTCACAGCACAATCGGAATTTTATTCTGAAAATTATTCAGATAATGAAATATGTAATGTGTAAATAATTAAGAAATTAATGTTCTGAAGATGCGACGAAATTCCGCATGAACATTCAGTATATCTGTCTTCATTCACAAAATGAATTTAATTCGAATCAGTTATCCTGTTATGAAACTATGAAGATTGTTATTTCATTATTCGAATTGGATTTTCTATGGTTTTGTTGACACTATGGCCACAAAATTTTGCATAAAATTTCAGTATAACTGTTTTCATGCACAAAAAAATTTGATTCGAATCGGATAGTCTGTTATGGAAATATAAATATTTTTCTTTTCAATTTTCAAATTGAATTTTCTATGGTTCTGCTAACACTATGGCCACAAAATTTTGCATGAACATTCAGTATATCAACCTTCATTCACAAAATAAATTCCATTTGAATCGGGAGTTCTGTTATGGAAATAAAAGGATTCTACTTTTGAATATCCAATTGAATTCTATATGGTTCTGTTTATAGCCACGCAATTTCGGATGAACATTCTGTATACCGATCTCTATTCACAAAATAAATTTCACTCGATATATTCTCATACTGTTCGAATGGATTGTCCTCTTTTATGTTTTTCTTCACTCTGCTTTTTTGAGACTTTTAGCAATGATCTTCAAATCGTTTCGTAACATTAGTTAATACATATTTTTGGTACAAAAATTATTATTTAATTATTATGTTAATTGCTAGAGTTTTCGTCTGAAAAGATAATAATAATTATGAATATTATGTCTTCACTAGGTCGATATACAGGGTGATTTTTTAAGTGTTTCATTAGACGTTTTCGAGGAAGGAATTGTAATACAGATTCAAGATTTTGGAGTTTCGTTTTAGAGTACATGAACTTCAATTGTAAAAATATTTTCAAGAGGAATCTACTTCCGGTTTCACCGGAAACGAATGTAACTTCGTTATTTCAAATGCAACACCCTGTATATTTATACATATTCGAATTATTCGTTCAATTCTACACTGATTTGATGTATGATACGTGCAACCACTCAAGAGGTTCTTGAATTATAGCCTGATTATCAATTTTTTTGAAAAAAGGTTGTCACAAATTATGGTCCATATCTTCAAAATCCCTCATTACAAGAATTTCTTTTTGCGAAAGTGGAATAAAAGAAAGTAAGCTGATACTGTTTCTTGTATAACTTATGAGGAAATATTATACAGGATGTCTGAAAAAGGGCCCCAAAGTGAGCCTCAATAAAACTAAAATCTCACTTTCTTCAAATGGCAACCCTATGATTTTGTAATTCCAATCGATGGCTCGTCAAAAAACTAGTTAGGATGTCCCGAACATTTCATGCTTCTAATATCAGTAGTTTTGCCGTTATTGAATAAAATTCGAATTTCAGGTTTCTTAGTCTAACCATGCATTTATTAGGGATAGAAATTCCAAGAAGGCTGTGTCTGTTGATTTATAATGCATTTTAGAGAACTGTCATTTATACTTTTTGATCCATCGGGCACTATGCGAAATATGAATTACAGTAACAGTGATGTATTGAATAGTCTTCATTTATGGCGAATGTAACAAAATATTGAAGAGCAGTCAGAACTTTTAACGAAAGAAATCCACATTTACCACCTTTAACAAAATCGAAGTTCAGGAAGTATCAAAACAATTTTCTCCGTAGTGGAAGCATAACTAAAGCGGAATAGTGTGAATACAGTAACAGATCATTCATTATCTATTACTGTATTCACTCGTGTCCGTTTAGGGCTAAGGCTTCCAGTACGGAGAGAAAATTGTTTTGATACCTCCTGAACTTTGATTCCGTTGAAGTCAGTAAATGTGAATTTCGTTCGTTGAATTTCTTATTACCTGTTCTACGAATGGTTACATTTGCCGAAAATAAAAAACATACCCTTGATATATCATTCCAGTGAAATTATTATTGCATGTTATGCTTAGTGCTTGATCTGTAAAAAAAGTAGAATGACAGTTCCTAACATAGCCTACTTCAAAATGCAAGCTTACAAACTGTGCGAACCTGTCTTAATCGTGAAAATCGAAGATTTTATTGAATAACGGCCAAAATACTGATTTTAGAGGCATGAAACGTTCGAGACACATAAACTGGTTTTTGAAGAGCAATCGATTGGATTTACAAAATTATAGGGTTGCCATTTGAAAAAGTTAGATTTCATAGTTTTATTGAGGCTCACTTTGAGGCCCTTTTTCAGACACCCTGTATAATATTTCCCCATAGTTATACAAGAGACAGCATCAGCGTACTTTCTTTTGTTCCACTTTTGCAAAAAGAAATTCTTGAATTGAGGGGTGAAACCGGAAGTAGATTCCTCTTGAAAATATTTTACAATTAAAGTTCATGTACTCTAAAACGAAAATCCAAAATCTTGAATCTCTATTACAATTCCTTTCTCGGAAACGTCTAATGAAAAACTTAAAAAAATCACCCTGTATAAATGCAGAATCCCAGCACGATCGGAACTATAAAAAAAATTACAGACTTTGGGCAAAACGATATGTACTCGTATAACTCGTAGAACAGGAGCTCGAAAATGAAATATTAAAAAGTCGAGAACTTAAAAAATTAAATTCTATGGTTCTGATTTTCACAATCCTCTTAAAAATTTACATGATCATTCACTTCTTTAATTCACATTCTGAAACTCTATTTCATGGCATCTCAGAATTTTTCTTGATATAACGATAGACTTTACTATGGTTATAACGCAACTCCACAAAACTTTCGCGCACTGCTTTGAATTGATATTGAACATTTTACTGCGAATTTCAGCTCGATCAACTCAACAAACTTGGAATTATTCGAAAAAGTTCATAATTCAGAAAAAAAAAGTTGATTGTATGATTCAGATGATGCAACCCACTTGAAATTTTGCACGAACATTTATTCAATCTTCATTCACAAAATAAATTTCACTCGAATCGGAAATATTTCTATGAAAATATAGAGATTCTTTTTTTCAATATTCCAACTGAACTTTCCTGGTTCTGTAACACTATGGCCTCAATATTTCACCCTGTATTGTGTGAAATATGATTAAGAAGTAAATTGTGGAATACATTATTCCTATTTTATTTGGAATATTTCATGACTTCAGGTGACAATTTCAATTCAGAATTTCTCGAAAGGAAAGCTAAAATGTCAAACATGTCTCTTAATTTTTATTTCGTTGAATTCTGTTGAAGGCATAAAATTAACAAAATAAATGATATCCACCAGACTCGAAAGTTAACGGCATAGAAATACTGTCTGGATAATTAATGCCCTGTTTGATATGTAATCAACGAAAAAAAAAACATGTAATTGACGTCAACAAAGTAAAAATTCACAAGAAGACGCAACGTAATTTCGGCGGTTTTTGAACATAAGGTTTCAAATAATATGATTTTTCATTCCAACTCCAGCAATTTTATCTCAACAGCTTAATTTCACGAATAAACCTAAATGAAGTTTTGGAAATCAAATTCATACTACGAGAAAGCCAAAGAAAATTGTTTTCATTGTCACGACGATTAGTTCAGAAAATATCCAGAGATTTCTCGTTCATTTCCAATATTAATTGGTTATATCCTCATGAAAGAAGGAAAATTCATTTATTATCGAATATTGCATCAATTAATATTTTCTCAATGAGCTCAGAAGTATTCATCCGGACCTAAATAGTAACACGTTTGGCTATATCACCTATTTCTACTTTGTGATCATCGAATCTGTTAATCACCTATAAGATGCAAATGTGTTCAGTTCCTCCAGAATACAAACAAGCATAAATCAGACGAGGTGAAAAAAATTACATCTGATTATGAAAGTGGAATATTATATCATTTTTCGTTTACAATGAAAATTTTCAAATTGTACATTGAAGACTGTTAAGGATAAATTTTGATTCCATCTTATTATTTCTTAGTGAATTCTAATCGATTCGAAGAACAATAAGATAATAAGAATGTTAATTTTCCACCCCCTTCAGCTCCATCCATTGCGTCCGTAAATTAAAATTAATCTGCAATTATTAAATTGAAAAATTCAGAGCCAGTACCAGATTGAATGCGACGTTGTCAAATTTACGGGCTTTGTATAGAATGTAAATTATAGTGGGACTCTTATGAGCCGAGTTATACCGCCAGAATGCATATATTTACACGCGTTAGCGCCGCAGCACCACCTACAGGTGGATGGCATGAACTAAACGTGTATATATTGCGATAAAAATTTTTCGATTTTCGGCCCATACGAAAATTCGTATATAGACTCAGTGAGGCAGTACAAAGCCCCTGTAGAAAATATACACGTGAATTTTTACGAAGCCCGACCCGGGCTTCGAAAAATGATTTGGCTTGACAAGGGTAACGGCGTATGGCGTTTCTGGCTTGGTAAGGTCGCGTAATACGTCTATATATATATATATATATATATATAATATATATATATATATATTCTGTTACCTATAAGAATTAAGATAGTTTTCAAAAAAGTTTTTCATGTATTGAATAAGTTTAGTCGGTAAATACTCATATTTTGTATTATTGAATTCATTATTGTTAGTTTTTGAAAATGTTTTCAATGCAATTATTAGTTTATTGATTAGATATTTATGAAATAAATCTGTATTTTCAATTGGTGATACCTATTTCAGTTAATAAATGTTTATTCTATCCAGAATTTGATTATTGATCCTCATTTCTCGATTCCAAAAGAAAATCAGATGAAAGTTCGTTGCAAGTATTATTTTCATGAAAATAAATTTCCTCACTCATCGATAACTTGCACGAATTTCAAAAAACTTTTTGCCTCTTGTATATGGTGTACCTACCTATTCAAAAGGTGCACTACAGAATTCTTTTGAGGCAACTTTACGATACAGATTCCTTTTTGAATTGAGCTTTTTTCACGAATTAGTAATTATTGTGGTTCCAGTTCATCATATGATCTCCGCTATTTAAACATATATGATCAGCAATTTGTGATCTTGTGATGTCTCTATTTTTGATGTTATTCTTATGTTCCCGTTTTCTTATTTCTAAAGGTCTTGATGTCTCCCCTGTATAAGATTTTCCACATATACAGGGAATATTGTAAACACAATTTTTGATTTTTGTGTCTCATTCATTGGTTTTGTTCTGGTTAGAATGGATCTCAAATCATTTTGTGTTTTGAAAACATTTTTTAATTATTTATGTTTCAGAGACCAGTGAAACCTATAAAGTTTCTAAGAAAATCATTCAATTTAGTTTAATCATTTTTTTGAATCTCTTTCGAATTGAAAAGTTGTAGGGTTGTGATGATGATTCAAATAATGGCCCATGAGAATCGAGATCAACAAATTGAAAATGAGTTTTTTTCATACGGATCATTAGCACCTTCGTATAACAAATTAAATAGCGCAATATTCCTAAGAAAAGGGGGTCAAAAGAATGTGAATGATTCAACAAGTCAAACTTTTTGTGCATCCTTTCATTCCAAACAAAAACCTTCTATGAGCTTGCCTATTAGTGCAAAGATGTCGGTTTACCGACTATAACTAGCAGTAATAATGTGTTATTTTCATGTCTTAGTTGGTAACTAATGGTCCTATTCATTCCCTTGGTTTGTGGTTAATGTCCCATTTTCACAATAGACGGTATTTTAATATGCTTATGTATTCAACAAAGATACTTAGGGTAAGATACCTGCGGAGTACTAATCGACACCTTTTATTTGCAATTTTCTGTTGTGATGAACAAAAGTCGGTGTGCCTCTTACAATAGATTACGAGAAATGGAGATATAGAAATTTTAGAAACTTCCTTCGTTGCTTCTCTTTCAGTTTCAACCTAAACCTATGAATTAATCAGAAAAAATGAATCACATTCGAAAACAATTTGAAAGCCCTGACATAAAGTCAGAAATTTTTGGGCCCTTGTATTAAGAAAGCTGTTTTTTAAATTTGAATATCCTGAGGGCTATTGGGTTCGTTCTATGCATTCATGAATTCAAAAATAGAACATCAAATAAATAATTGTCTCATATTTAAATTTTAGGGCGGCATAGGACCTATAGTCCGTTCACGAAAGTTTGAGTGCATAGAAGGCGTTTGTTTATTTATCTGAAGTTGGTAGCTGTCATAACGTAAATAAAGTCAACGTTGCCGAAAGTACCAGGACTTGTCCGACGAGCTTTTGAGTTATCAGAGAACTCTATGTTATGTTGACAACATTGCCTATCAATCTGACAAGAAAATGAAACAACATAACCTAAAATTTTAATATACCTACACAGTGAAATATGCCAAACTGTCATGGCCAACCGACGGCTCAAACTTTCGTGAACGGATTATACACATGAATTACCGATTCGTTTTTTGAATTGGGTTGTTAATTTTTAATCGCTTCAATAGATGTTAAATCATTCTATTTTCTGGTATTATTTTCTGCTTCGATTTTTTTGTTTCAAATTCTTGGAGAGGGTTATCGATTGGTTTCACTGGCTCAGCTCAGGGGGGCTCCAGCATCCTTATTTCTTTCTTCTTTATTTTTTGCAACTTTCGTATTTGTTGTATCATCAAGAATTGTTGAATTCAGCCCCCCCATAACAAAATCCTGACTGTGCCACTGGTTGGTTTCAATAATGAAAACATCCTTCAATATTCAAATAGTTTTATTCTTCTTAGAACGACCAGTCAGGTTTTTTTCACTGATGAGGTTTTCCCCTGAGCTCTAATATCATGTGGTGGTACCCCGTTTTGCACTAACCCAGCTAGGAATTTTTGTTTTGTTAAGTGTATTGTATTATGTTAGCTCTTGATTGCCATTCAAATCTAAAATCTAACTTCCTGAAGCTCTTTCTCTCTGTGGTCCTGCTCAATCTCACGAGGCGTCTCGACTCCCAAACAGAAATTATATGTAACTATGTAAGTTTGTTCACTTTCTCAGAAGAAAAAATTTGGCTAAAAATCCTGAAACAGGTCAATTTTGTTTCACTTTTACCAAATTTTATGCATTTTCGAAGGATGTGTTGAATCCTATGCCATCCCCATAAACACTCTAAATTTTTTGAATAGGGAAAGTGGTTCATGTGTTACTCTTTAGCAAGGTCTTTGAATCGGGTGGTTAACAAGCTTTAACCTCCCGAAATAGAAAAGCACCTATATTAAATTTCAAAATGAATAAACGTGAAATGCAAAGTTTAAAAGGAAGTAGACAAAAAACATGCGCGAAAATGAAAAGTACACAGTTTAGGGGAAAACCCGGATAGATTCCCCACTTTTTGAATTTGCCTCATATTTTTAAAAATATTGATTTTATATGTGTAATTTCTATGAGTGTTGGAAGCCCTATTATTTGATTTGAAATAATCAGACTTTTTTTTGATATAGCAATACCAAATTTCACAAAAATTTGATTTTCGTAGAACCCTTTTTTTGGGGATAGATGCCTAGAAGTATGGAAAGTTGCCCCACCATGAAATACTGGGAGGGATGGATGCCCTTCATACTGTGTGAACCAAAAACCCAACTAAATACAATGATATTTTCTGTGCTTAAAACAGCAACTTTATCTACGCAACATGGATACAATTAACAACAATTGTGCATTTTTAATTGAAATTTGAAAGCACATATTAAACGAAAAGTTGCATTCTTCATATTACATAAAGCATTATTCCACAAATTCATGATAAATCAATGAAATAATAAGTCTCAACAAAAATGATCAGGAATTAAATTTAAAATCAAAATAACACAATGAATCGAAAATCTGCTAAGAAGATATGGTTTAGTTTAGATGTCCTAAGGGGCACCTATACCTCAAAAATTCAGGACAACTATCCTTATCAATAGGGATAGATGCCCATAAATTTTTTTAATAAATTAAGAAGAAAACAAAAACTTTTTTTACTCAGATGTACACTCAATGAAACACTGTATTGACGTAATAAAAAAAATTAATGAATTTATTACCACTTCAAAAGTTATACAGCGGCAAATACTTACCTCAAAAAGTTTATTGTGTTTGTGAAGTTCGTTGCGGACATAATCGCATACACTAGCGAAAAACGGCTTCACTTTACAATAACCCTTACAAAACTAAGGTCCAGGGTGACTGTAGCAGCTTCTTATTAAATTAATTTTTTGATAAATGTTTCGGAAGTTAGGTATTTTGAATATGGGGCATCTATCCGGGTTTTTCCCTACTTCAGTTTTTGCGCTGTTCCAAAACATCAAACCGTATTTCGAAAATTCGAAAATACTGGGTGTTGTTTTCAGGATGAGAAGGCATATGAAATTTTTGTTAATCCGGACCTGGATTTCCAAAGTGACAGTTAGTCGCTTGTTTAGAAGTAATATAATGTTCGTACAAAAAATCATAAAAATCTTTGAATTATTAGTATTAGCCGGAATATAATTACAGGGTGACAGTGCGATTAATTTAAACTTCGTGTGATAAAATTTCACGGTGTCAATGTCCCTGAGATTAACCAAATCAGTTTTCTCATTTACCTTAGAATTCATAGTTTATTTCAGTTGATATTCACGAAAAGATTATTTGTACCTATCTTTGAGATAGATGAGTGTGATTCCGAAAAGACATTTTATTATGATAAATAACTGATAGTAGACGAAAAAAATACAAAAAAATTTGATTTGTTACTTTCATCGAGTAGCGATTAAAAAGAAGTTAATCAAATGGAACTTTAAATCAGCAGATTAAAATATTCAAATCCAAATTACGTTTTACCTTCATTTTTCCTGTATAATCAAGAGGCCTCGTTTTTGAAAGACATGATGATGTTTTTCTATCGGAATAACAGTTTTTCAATGACTAATTAATTTCGCTGCGCTAATAGCACTATTTTCAATCAAAACTACTTCCGGGTCGAATTTATATAACGATATGATTAACATTAATCCATAATATGTGATAAATGGGACCACAATGACCATTTAATGAACCACCAGTAAAAGTAGCCTGAAATGTATGTATCAATAACAACTGTGAAGAACAAATTCATATTTAATTAAGTTAGTTGTCTTCGCCTTAATCGGTCTCATTTGTGTTACGAACACTTTGACGGAACTAGAAATTATCTCTGACGCATAAAGTTTCTGAGATACGGGATATAGAATTCGTCGCAGGTGAAACACTCAATATTCTATTCTCACCTTTGATTATATGGCGATTACGGAAATAAATTCAAATTTGGAAAAGCATTTTCGTACCATTTTTTCACTAAACTTATTCAGGCAGAAATCCGTACGAACGCCACTGGTAAAAATTAAAAATAATTTCGAATTGAGGAAAAAAATGGCGTAGGGTAAAACCCGGATAGATGCCTCAGTTGGATAGATGCCCCATTTTCAAAATACCTAACTTCCGAAACACGTATCAAAAAATAATTTTATAAGTAGCTGCTACAGTCACCCTGGACCTTAGTTTTGTAAGGATTATTGTAAAGTGAAGCTGTTTTTCGCTAGTGTGTGCGATCATCTCAGCAGCGAACTTCATAAACATGCCAAACTTTTAGAGGTAGGTATTTGCCGCTGTATAACTTTTGAAAGTGGTAATAAATTCAGTAATTTTTTTATTACGCCAATACAGTGTTTCATTGAGTGTGCATCTGTGTACAAATAGTTTTTGTTTTCTTCTTAATTTATTGAGAAAATTCATGGGCATCTATCCCTATCGAAAAGGATAGTTGCCCTGATTTTTTGAGGTATAGGTGCCCCTTAGGACATCTAAACTAAAACTTCTTAGCAGATTTTCGATTCATTGTGTTATTTTGATTTTAAACTTGATTCCTGGTCATTTTTGTTGAGACTTATTATTTCATTAATTTATCATGCATGTGTGGAATAATGCTTTATGTTAATATGAAGAATTCAACTTTTCGTTTAATATATGCTTTTGAAATTCAATTAAAAATGCACAATTGTTGTTAATTAGATCCATGTTGCGTAGATAAAGTTGCTGTTTTTAGCATAGAAAATTTCATTTTATTTAGTTGGGTTTTTGGTTCACGCAGTAGGTATGAAGGGCATCTATCCCTCCCAGTATTTTCATGGTGTGGCAACTATCCATACTTGTAGGCAACTATGTATCCCCAAAAAAAGGGTTCTACGAAAATCAAATTTTTGTGAAATTTGGGATTGCTATATCAGAGCAAAGTCTGAGTATTACAAATCAAATAATGGGGTTCCTTCACTCATAGAAATTACACATATAAAGACAATATTTTCAAAAATATGAGGCAAATTCAAAAAGTGGGGCATCTATCCGGGTTTTCCCCTACGGTGTCGAAAATAATTAAAAAAAAAATTTTTCCTTGAAATTTCAACACCCCGGCCGTATCTCAGAAACAGTTGGTCAGAGACTCATAGTCCATTTAAACTCCATGTCACAATATTATACGAGGATCCCGAATTTACGGTACCTTAAAATATCCTTTTGATGAAATTTTCCATAACCAACTCGCAAAGTGGCTGCCCTATGTCCTCGAAAGCCTCACGAATTCTATCTTTCAGATCTTGAATCGACGCTGGGCTATTAGCGTAGACCTTCTCTTTCACGTGGTCCCAAACGAAGAAGTCGCAAGGTATTGAATCACAAGATCTCGGTGGCCAATTGTGATCACCTCTTCCAGAGATAACACGGTCCGGAAACTTTTCCAGCAAAATATCAATGGTTTCGTCGCTTGTCTGCACGTAGCGCCGTCTTGTTGAAAGTAAACGTTGTCCAGATCAATACTATCCAATTTCGAAGAGGGGATCACAATTAGCCACCGAGATCTTGTGATTCAATACCTTGCGACTTCTTCCTTTGGGACCACGTGAAAGGTCTACGCCAATAGCACAGCGTCGATTCAAGAGCTGAAAGATGGAATTCGTGAGGCTTTCGAGGACATAGGGCAGCCACTTTGCGAGTTGGTTATGAAAATTTTCATTAAAAGGATATGGTCCTGTAAGCGTGGTCGTGGTGATCATTTGCCTGGTGTTATTTTCCACTATTAACGGCATAGCTTCTTCTTTATAATGAAATAAACATCCAATCATTTATATTGAAAAAAGTAATTTTTCTTTAAATATCAGAATAACACCTATTATTGGAATACCCTTCAGTAACTAGGATCTGAGAACTAATCAATAGGTTTAAATGATAATGAAAGGAACATTTGTCTCTGAAGAAAAAAATTGAATTTTCCTAACGACAAACGATAAGAATTTCTATTAGATTTATTCTGAAATTTACCTCTATTTTTGAAAGGAATGATCCGATATAGGAATATAAGGGAGCTATGGAACAACTAAAATGTAATTTTTGAGATGAAAATTAATTCTGTAGCACAACCGGTTTCGCCAGAATTGATCTGAGTATACATTTTTCAAATGAAACACCTTTTATATTGTCACATTTTTTAAATTTAAGAAATCAAAAAATTCTGAACATGAAAGGCCAAATTTTTATGGATGATGATTTTTTACACAAGGAACAAGTTTCACTTCGATGTGATGTTATCCAAAGAAATTGAATTGCAAAATACTGCCGCAGTCGAATTTGGCAAAATCACTATTTTTCGAATTTCTCATGTTTTTTTGACTGGCATCTCTATGGGACACTCCGCTCAATATACTTTTTCGAAAAAAAGGATCGACGAGAAATGTTCAACATCATCATCCTAAAAAATTGAAGAAAATTTATGACAATTTTTGCTTTCCTATCATGCTAGGAATATTCCCTAGATTTAAGAAATGTGAAAATGTACAAGATGTTCCATTCGAAAAACTGATAACAGATTATTTTCGGTGAAACCGAAATGCTACAGAATTAATTTTCATCTCAAAAAAATCACACTTCAGTTATTCAGTAGCCCCCTTAATTTTGGTATTTGCAATGGGATTATATCTTTCAAAAATGGGGATGTCCCATATGGGACACCACTATTTCCTCTCTCAGTACCTGTATACTTAAATTTCTTGCTTATCGTTTTTACTATTGTTTTTCGCCATTTCGTTTTATGTTTATATCTATGTATACCTATCTTTTCGCCAGTTTGTAATCTATTTTGGTAACCATAGGAATTAGGAAGTTCATTTGAAGTCATAAGATGAGTCCATGAAGGGTGTTTCAGAATATCGTCCTTAAACGCCAAACGGAGATTCCATTTTATTTCAAGAAGAAAAGTTCACATAAACATGGATGCGAAATGGCTTCGTTACCGAGATACAGGATTTCGAAATTTAGAGAAGTTTAGAAAATTTGAGTCAGGGGCGTAGAATTTGGAGGTGTCTTAGTGGATTTTCACCGTTTTTTTATAACAAGATAGCTATTTTGTTCATGAAATGGTACAAACATAAGACCTAGTAAGTTTTTGACAATATTTTTGGATCAAATTTGATATCTTACCCATTTCCAATAAATACACACTTAAACGTTGAAAAACATAAATAACAGGTTTACTTAACAATTTTTTTAATCGAATAAATTGGAAATAGCAGGTAATATTTTTCAAAGAATAAACGACGATGTGATTCAACAAAAACATAAAAAAATATGAATTCAGGCGTTACTGTCCCAGGATGAGCAATATTCAGAACAGCTATGATTCAGAAGAAGATGGAATAATTATCCAATTAAACTGTAGACATTAAAATTTGTCATTTGCGCAATAACTTTTGGAATAACATACGGGATGTTGATACCATTTAGCATTTTAACAAAGTATTCAATTGATATCACTAATTAGAGTTCCCAACCATATAATAATGCAATACATTAATACGAAAAAACACATCACCTTTAATGAAAACACGGATAAGATTTTATTGAATTAAATCAACCAAAATTATAAATCATGGGCAATAAAACGATATGAGAAAATACGTTATCAGTTAGCGGAGTTGATAAAAGTACCGAAACTAATAAATTGAACAAAATTGAAATATAACATAGATTAACCCTAATAGAGTTAATATTAACAGAACACCTGATGAATTCCCAACAAGTTAATATCTCATTATGTATAAAACTAATCAGTTCTATAACATATTAAAACATTATCAGGATTCAAAAGGTATTAATCAAGGCGGCACACTTCGTGGTAGGACCTGCGCCAAGGCAACCACGTTGCCTTTTGGGAGTCCTGATTGGTCGAAATCGGTAGGAGGGGAAAGTTGCCATACCCATCAAAAACTCCTATACTTGAGGACGGGAGGCAGTGTACTTTGTCAGTTTCACTAGTGCGGTTCATAACAGTATTGATTAGAGTTTGTTTTCGATAAGTGTTCAAAAATGGACTGTGAACAAGTGAAAACATCGTCTCCTGATACCAACGGAGAAATGAACAAACCCAAAGCGAAATATAGCATCGACCAAATACTGGGTGTTTGTCCTAGCAAGAAGCCGAGGGTTGTAGAAAGTGAGTGGATTTTTAATTTGTGACACAAAAATTCGAAAATAATGAAAATGTCGAAAATCAGTTTTTTGAGGGAATTTTATCAATATAAATCAAAAAGCATAAAAATGGTTTGGTTGTGTATTAATTTTTAACGAATCAATTTGAATGATCTATATAATTTCAATCAATCGACTAGTGAATTGAGGCGAATGGGTCATTATTAGAAGAGAAATATTTAAAGTTGAAAAATATTTTTTTTCGAATTTCATTGTCAAATATGTACTTACTTTTTAATAGTTTGTTTTTCTGTGAAGTGGGAGTACTTTTCTTTACTAATCTAGATAAATTTTGACGAAAAGTTAACGGTGTGATGCTGAAGTTAATAAATTTCATCGTTAATATCAACAAAAATTTTTTGATAGGTTTTCCAAATTTTTCAATCATAAGTGTTTAGGAAATTATGAAATATTCTTATAGATAATAATAATTTGGGGGCAGTGTAACTAAAGTATAAATAATTCCGTATTTTTAATTTACCATTCGTTTCGACATACCTAATTACTTTTATGCAGTTTTTCCATTTGTTTATTTTACGCGGATTTGGAAAACAGGTGTGTTTTGATTTATGTAGTGTCTAAACAAAATGAATTCAACGTCAGGATTTAATTTTCTATATTGTAAGTTTGAAAAACTTCACCGCAACTGCAAAAGTTAACTCAAATATTTTCGGAAAAAAATTAATGTTTCTATCACGAAATTTATATTTTAACCTATTTTGTTCTGAATACTGAAAAGGTACAGATTTTATCTCATTCATTTCTGAATAATGCATAACAACACTGGCACAGCTAGGGGGGGGGCTTTGGGACTGCAGCCCCCCAAAGATTGTAGCAGTTTTTTTTTCTGAGTTAATTTTTTTGTAACTTTCGTAGTTGTTGTATCATCAAGAATTGTTCAGTTCAGCTCTCTCATAACACTGTGTGTAACAGTGCTGCACCACTGCATAACAATTAATAGGTAAGAATAAGTACAAGAAATAAAAGTTGTATTTGAGAACCCAAGAAGTTTCATCTATCGTATCCCATTAATTTCAACAGACTATTTTGTGTACGTGAGTTATTAACGACCTGAATTAAAATCAATAGAATTTGTCTTTTCAAAAGTAATGATGTGCTTCTCAATGTCAAGCGAATGTTTCAATAACGAGTAGAGTGATAATTATGCTTGCATTCTACCCAATTCAACAACTTTTCTACCTAATTTAATTTATTCGTTTTTCGAACGGAATATTTTGGCAATTAGTGTTTGGTAATTATTTCTTCAAGAACGAATTCAATAATTCGGAATATTAGAAAACTTTTATTATATTTCATCAACCGTAATAATTTCCAAATAGTATATTATGAAACGAGGCTATAATGGTAGCTATTATTCACGAGGTGAAGATTAGGCTACGTGTCGTAGGCGAGTCGCCCAAATCACCGAGTGAATAACCGCCATTATACGCGAGTAGTATACTATATTTTATTCACGACTACTGAATTTATTTCTTGAAGATTTTAATATTTGGCGACTGTGACAAGACCTTTTTGTTACAAGTGTGGAAAAAGTCATGTTGACACATGAGAAATGTTTTGAGAACTCGTCATTGTATATTTTGTAATAAAAATTGCTTCAATTGATGTAACAAAAGTAGACTTGGCCCTCGATTGACAATGTAAACCCCTATTTGTTATTTGGAGTACCTACTTTATAATACTGAAGAAATATCAATTCGAAGAATATACCCTCGGATATACCTAATATCAAATCTGAATTTATGAAGCTCTATCTGACAGCAGTGAATAATAAGTCATTATTCACTTGTGATTAATAGGTATTATTATGGCCGTGCAAACAGACGTAAAATGGGTGGGTTATGGATAAATATTTATTATACTATCTCTTGAATGTCCTCCATAGAAAAAATAATAAAGACTGCTAGGTAATTGGTAACAACATTGACATTGACAATACCTCCAAAGACCACACTTTCGTGATTTTTTCTGAAAAATCATCAAAACTTGTAGAAATCTTGAACCGAACATATTTTCAAAACCTTCGAAATTAGTACCTATAGATATTTATTTCATTTGTTGATAGGTTTCAGTTGAACTGTTTCATATTGTGTATTATTTTTAATTTTTCATTCTATTGATCGATTTTGTGGAATGAAGCTCTGAAACGGCACAATTGCAATTTCTCAGTAATTTTATTTCGAATCCATCGAGTTAATCTTAATCAACATTCTCTGGTCAATAGTTTATATGTATTTAGGTTATATGTACTTCTATATTTTAAACGTTATACAGAAAAATTTTCGGAAATATTAATTACATGTTGCTGCCACGATATAATTTACCTAGTGAAATAATATCGTAAAAGAAATATGATTGCTGATTATGATGAACTCTAATTTTTCAACTGGTTTTATTGAAGCTTTCATAAAATACATAATCCTCTTTTTGAGCTCAGCTAATTAGGGGATCGTTCATCCATTCGAATTACCTTTTCTACATAGGCTTAAGTTTGACTCAACATTATAAATCGCTGTTTGGGCATCCCCATTTTTACATCAGGTACACCAGCAGTTCAAGTGCCCCTTCACCGCCTATTTTGTTTCATCAATTGAGTCTTATTCCGCTTTTAATTTGGGCCATCGATCCCCCTAAGTGGAATACATCGTGAACGCTATCATGTGTAAAAGCCGACTCGAAAGCCGGATCTATAATAGGCAGATTATTATGGGCGTCTTTTATCTTACGCTTACAAGTTAGGGTCAAAATATATTCGCGACTTATGGTCGAGGATTTAATAGTACTAATACGGTAATATTAAATTCTCACAGTGCTAATCAGCCGGCTGCTGGTCTAATTGTGAAATATACAGGGTGCCCAGAGTTGGTGATCCCTACTACAACTTTTCAACCCTAGGAGAGAGAAAAATGAATGCACATTGCTGTTATCTTTTGTCGGGAAACTTATTATGTTGTTAATTACATTGCTCTATCTTCTTTCGTTATAGGATAAAATTGACATTCTAAAGGGTTTTCCAATAAGAGGTGTTATTTTGATATTCAGAGAAAAATGCCATTTTTCAATATAAATGATCGGCTGGTTATTTCATTATAAAGAAGAGGCTATGCCGTTAATAGTGGCAAATAACATCAGTCAAATGACCACCACGACCACGCTTACAGGACCATATCCTTCTAATGAAATTTTCCCTAACCAAATCGCAAAGTGGCTGCCCCATGTCCTCGATAGCCTCACGAATTCCATTTTTGAGGTCTTGAATCGACGCTGGGCTATTGGCGTAGACCTTCTCTTTCACGTGGCCCCAAAGGAAAAGTTCGCAAGGTTGTAAATCACAAGATCTTGGTGGACAAGTGTGATCACTTCTTCGAGAGATAACACGGTCCGGAAACTTTTCCTGCAAAAGATCAATGGTTTCGTTTCTTGTGTGGCACGTAGCGCCTTCTTTTTGAAAGGAAACGTTGTCCAGATCAATACTATCCAAAATACGGTGTAAAGAGGTTTGTGGAATGTCTTATTCCAAAGAACGACGAGGAATAGACAAACCTGGGTTTTCTTCAACACTTTCGGCTACAGCAGCAATATTCTAGGCTGTTCTTGAGCGACGTACATGGGTTTCATTCTTTAAATATCTAACTTGTCTCAACAGCTCGAATTATTCCACCAATTTATTTATTGCGTTCCGACGAGGTGCTTCCCGACTACCCAAAAATGTTCGAGTTATACGAACCGTCTCTGCCTGAAAAACTTACTATTTTTCAGAAAAGAAAATTCTGGAAAATTTCAGCACGCCTGTGAAGAAGATACAAAGACCTTGCCAAAAAAATACTCCATGATCCACTTTCCCTGATTCAAACAATTTAGGGGGTGGATGGGAATGGCACAGGGTGCAACAAAAATCCTTCAAAAGTGCATCAAAATTCGGTAGAGTGAAACAAAAATTGACCTGGATTTTGTTGCCAAATATTTGTTCCAAAACTTTGACGCGCACTGTATAAATATGTTCCTCATTAGGAATGATTGCAGCTGGGAATACTTACCTATATAAAAAAACTTATAGGACTTTATTATTTATTTATTTGTATTTATATCCTATTCGCCCTTTCAGGAAAGTGTTTTCTATTCTATTCACCTCGGCATGCGGAAATAACCATCCCCAAATCAAATGCAAGAGTTTAACGAAGGAAATATGTATAAAGGCAAAATTGAATTGTTCAAAATGAGTTGCATAAGCGAATGCTTTGAAGCTCGTTATTAAATTTCTGTTAATGACCGTAATATCCCCCCCCTGTATTAAGATTATATAGAGATTCGCATACGTCATTTTTATTCATGACACAGTATGCATCCTATGCGTACTTCAAAGCGGTATATTCAAATTCAGATTACTGAATAAATTTCTGAATTAATAAGGTATTTTATCACATGAGTCCATTTAATAACTAAGCGTATGATGGATATCCTTTGACTCGAAAACTGGCATGTGCGAGTATTCAGATGAGATCAGAGATGAATATGGGTACTGCAGTGTGTAAAATAATTTGAATCAGTTTCTACATCATTTTAAATAAAATTGAATTCAGTGTTTCAAATATACTCGGATTGCAGGTACAAAAGATCTAATGTATAGGGTACTGTCAGATTTCTGTGGTTTAGTATTACCACCCCTAAATTAATAGAGAAAAAGTACCTAATCTACATATGCACGTCATAATTAAGGAACAAATTTTTTTCTCAGAAGAAAAATATTTGGCAACAAAATCCTGTGACAGGTCAATTTTTGTTTCACTTTTACCAAATATTTATGCATTTTTGAAAGATTTTTGTTGTACCCTGTCCTATGCCATCCCCATCAACCCTATAAATTTTTTGAATTAGGAAAGTGGGTCATGTGGTACAAGGGCGTAGCCAGGAATTAATTCGGGGGGGGTTTTGACATTTTGGCAATTGACTTTGTAGGTGCCGGGAATTGTGAGGGTCGCTTTCTGTAGCAAGTATTTGTTGGTTTGAACCCCAAAAACCCCCCTCTGGCTACGCCCTTGATGTGGTACTTTTTTCACAAGGCATTTGTATCTTCTTTACAGGCGTGCGAAAATGTTCAAGAAAAAAATTTTTTTTAAACATTTGTTAGTTCAAAGAGTTTTTCAGTATGTGCACTTCGTCATAGCTCATTTACTTTGAGACGATGGTACCGGATTAAATTTTTCACCGAATGAAAATCGACCATAACAGTTTTTTTGGTGCACCACTTTCGACCCCCTCACGTGAGGATCATTCTTGTGAAACATTTTCCAATTGTATTCGTGAATGAAATATTCTGACGGCAATCTTTGTGAATTGTTGTTATAACATTTATACTTTTAATAAGCTATTACAATCAATTTTTCATAATATGCGCTTGTTTTAATCGCATCAATCAGTTAATTGGCGTTTATATTTTTTTGGAATATTATTCAATAACCAGAAAATTCACCAGTACTATTAAGCGATAATTTGTATATATCGACTTTAGTCGATGGTAATTATATAAATATTCAATTACATCGACTGAAATGGAAAATTACATAATTTATTTAATGATCTCTAAAAAAACAATTTTGATTCCTATCTATTGTCAATTCTCTCATGATTTAGTCATGGTCATGGTTTTCCCATATCGAACATCTGTCCAAAAAATTGAACTTCTTTGCCATTCATCGTCTCAAGGGTTCACTACCGTTGGATGCATTAATAAATATCTACTACGGTATGGTAAATTGTTACCTCAGCTATATGTAGTCTTGTGGGGCGCGTCTTCTGGTACCGATCGAATTTTCATTACTCAAAAGAAAATCATTCGGTTGATTTTTGGTTTAGGCCCTCAGGAGTCTTGTAGATCGACATTCAAGAATTATGGAATTTTCACATTTCCATGTGTTTACATTTTGAATTGTCTCCTACATGTAAACATAACATCCGTAACTTAACGAAGTGTTCTGACTTTCATCAATACCGGACACGACACGATAGTGTTCTATGAATACCACAGCATAGCACTAGTAAATTTGAGTCGTCACCTGCTTTTGTGGGGATCCGGCTATACAATCATATTCCGAAAGAGCTGAAAACATTGGATACCAAAAGTTTCAAAAAAAGATCAGATCTTTATTGATCAATAAATGCTTTTACAGCACCCAGGAGTTTATTTGTGACTCATTGAATTGATTTATGTTTCATTTATCTTTGTGGTCTTGTTGATTGCATTTGAGTGTTTATATTCGCATTTTCTTTTTGCTTGTGTTGACTTGTCCTATACATTATTCTTTGTCCAAAGGATGAATAAAGAATAAAATAGAATAGATGGAAAAGAGAGGTTCTCTTGTTTATATTCCCAATCTCCACTTCAAATAAATTGAAAATTTCTCAGATTTCTATTTTCTACAGATTTTACTCTTGAATTGATTTTTTTCAAAGGCTATATTGAATAAAAATTAATTTCTCACAATTTTTCAGATGAAACTGATTCAAAAAATAACAATTTGAGCGAGAATGAATTACTGGACGATGGACAAGACGAGTTGAATGAATCGAGACCTAGAAAAATAAGAAGATCAAGGACAACTTTCACAACCTATCAACTTCATCAGCTAGAAAGAGCTTTCGAAAAAACGCAGTACCCTGATGTTTTTACTAGAGAAGAATTGGCGATGAGGTTAGATTTGAGCGAAGCACGGGTACAGGTAGGTCAAATTTCTAGTACTCAATACTAGCCAAAATTCTTGGACCCCCTCATGTTTGTGAAATGATACACTATTAATGTATTACAGACTTCATTTGGTTTTGTTATGTTCCAATATAACAGCCGAATGGATCTTAAATGAACAAGAAAAATTTTTTAAGACAAGCCCTGAGCACGAGCATTTGAGCGCTCGTTTATTTGTGGCAATAAAATTATTACCTCAAATTTTTATATGGACTTGAGATTGATACTATGTAAATATAAAATAAATACAAATGCAGAATCTTGGCATACTTAATCGAAATTACATTCTGGAAATTATACAGAAAGTGAAAATTGTAAAAAATATAATTTGAAAAATTAAATTATAAATGATATATTCCAATTGAATTTTCTATTGTTCTTTAACAATATGGTCACGAAATTTTTCAGGAAAATTCAGTATCTGTTTTCATTCACAAAAGAAATTTCACTCGAATCGAATATCCTGTTATGGAAATATAAATATTTTTCTTCTCAATGTTCCAATTGAATTTTCTATTATTCTGTTAACACCACGACCACGAAATTTTGGATGAACATTCAGTATATCGTTCTCCATTCGCAAAATGAATTTCACTCGAATCTTTTTATGCTAATCTGAAGTTTCTCCTTCTCAATATTCCAATTAAATGTTCTATGGTTCTGTTCACACTGTGGCCAAAAAATTTTTGCATTAGGATTGTTATGAGCATCTTTCATTGGGCCGCAACATTTCATTTCGATCGTTTTTGTTTTGTCTGAAAATTTCAAGTCGTTAGGACAACCTCTCGAAAGTTATCGTGCCAACGGCCGGACCCACATACAGAATTGTGTTTGAACATGGATTCTTTATCAGGAAGTCGAACCCTATCGTTTGAGACCATTTTCCGTTCAAAATTCGAAAATTACAGACATTTGGTCAAAACGATATAGCACACGTAATCTTCATCTCTAATAGTATATTTTGTATTATTCTCGTATGCTTCTCATATTATTATTGATCTGCAATGGTATGAAACATCTCTGGCAAAACATGTGAATCACTTAAAACCTCGGTATCTGAAATTAAAGCATGACACCTCTGAAATGAATAAATATTCAATTCAAGAATTTAGTCAATGTGTATACCTATTTTGAAAGTTGTTATACTAGATATAATATGTGCCTTCAAGCGTTTTTATATTTTCGATTACCTTCTATAAAAAGATACAGAACCAATATGTGAGTATTGTGAGTAGAATAGCTGAGGAATTATTTCATAAATAATAATTAAACGAGTAACTATAAAAATACACATTTTCAGTATAGTTCGAGAACATTTTTCTCATCAATAATAATGAATTCGAATATTTTTGTCCCCTCATAGTTTTTACTACCTGATAATTATCGTTTTGAAACTAACTCACCTTGCCCGAAGACTATTTTAATAATTATGGTTAATTTAATTTCTGTTTACTCATTACTTATCGCTCTGATGACGATCGTAAATCAAAAATAAAATCAATATTATAATATTCCTTTTGATTTAATGAACATTTAATTTGATTTATAATGATTTTCCTAATATAACATTTATGATTTCTAGCAATATCTAGGTATTCTCCTTTCAATTAATATCTATTAATTCAATTCAAAACAAGTTATTGATTACTGCTATAAATCGTACTTCCGAAAGGGAAAAATGATCTACGAAAAACATTCAACGGTCAAGATAATGTTTAGTGTATCATGTAGGTAGTAATAAAATGATTGGTTGTATAAAAAGTAAACGCGTGCACTTTTTTACATTTATGAAGAAATTGCTGCATCTATGTACATTTCGTTGGAATAATTCTCTGTTTTGAGGAACGTTCTACCGTATCATCCATTTAATCAACAACGGCGTTAAAAATTGCGGTGTAGCGAACCGTAGTATTGAAATTTGTACATTTTTCTAAGGATTATGGGAAATTCAACGCCACAATAGGCGTTTTGGGAAACTTACTCAGGGTTACTAACTCGATCAATTGGGTCACGTGACGGATCTACTCGGATCACGGACCCGGGTTCTGAGTTTACGAAGATCAGGTTAAGGATTTGAAGTGAGAGTCGTATCAATAACATAACCAAATATTTTATGGATTTATTTTTTCAGTCCTAGTTTATTATCGGATGGTCTCTAGCTTTGTTTGCATTTATTGGCTTTTGTAAAATATTTCTTATAATTTCTGGTGTGCCCTCCCATGTTAAATGTTATTTTGAGTACCAATGTAAAAGAAGCAAAGAATTTGTTTATTCAGTTCCAGTTCATTTTCAGATTGTCCCTAGGCCTAGCCTTGCTTGCATTTATTGGCTTGAGTGAAATCTTCCTTTTAATTTCTGGTGTACCCTCCCATGTTTAATGTTATCTTTGAGTGAATATATTGAAGAAGTAAAGAAAGCTGTAGCTTAGCGCAGAAAGATCTGCATAAGTTACAAAGAAGTTGTTTTACATTATTTTCTTGGCTCATAAAACCCCAAATTTCACATTGAGCCAAATTCTCTTCTCATTCCATGACTTTTAGGAATAGAATATATGAAATTACTGATATAAGAAGAGAAACCTTTTTCAAATACAAAATCTAACTGCAGTTCGCATGCGGTGACTCTACGACCCTGCTCTCGTGTAGGGTTACGGATAAATCAACCTGAGTCAGTGATCTTTTCTTAGTTAGTTCATATATTCTATTCCTAAAAATTATGGAAAGAGAAGAGAATTTGGCTCAGTGTAAAATGTGTGGTTCTATGAGCCGAGAAAATATGTAATATGAAACAACTTCTTCATAACTTTGTCTGCAGATCCTTCTGCGTTAAAGCTAAAGCCTCTTTTACTTCTTTTACATTGATACTCAAAGATAACATTGAACATGCGAGGACACACCAGAAATTATAAGAAAGATTTTACAGAAGCCAATAAATGTAAGCAGAACTATGGACGATCCGAAAATAAACTGGCACTGAAAAAATAAATAAATTCTCTAGGTGCTTCTTTAACAAAGGTACTCAAAAATAACATTAAACATGGAAGGGCACACCGAAATTATAAGAAATATTTTATAAAGATCAATGAATGCAAACAAAGCTAGAGACAATCCGAAAATAAACTAGGACTGAAAAATAAATCCACATATAATATTTGGTTATGTTATTGATACGACTGTCACTTCAAATCCTAAACCTCGTGTGTTCGTAAACTTAGAACCCGGGTCCGTTCACGAAAGTTTGAGCGCATAGTAGGCGTTTGTTTATTTATCGGAAGTTTGCAGTATTTGCTGTCATAACTTAAAATAAAGTCAACGTTGCCGAATGTACCCGGCCTCGTCCGACGAGCTTGCAAGTTTTCAGAGAACTCTATGCAATATTGAAAACATTGCGTATCAATCTGACAAGAAAATAATGAACATAACCTAAAATTTCAATATACACAGTGGAATATGCCAAATTTCCATGGCCAACCGACGGCTCAAACTTTCGTGAACGGACTATAGGTTTCCGAAAACGCATTTTAGTACTTTAGAAGGCTATGCTCCAACCAACGTTGCCAATTTAGCGAACGCAAACTTGGAAGATGCAAATGCCCAGGACAAATCCGCACATAATTGGGCAGAATTGATATGCGTCCCATTATGGTCGGTTCGACGATTCGTGCGATCTGGCTCAGCCAGGATATAATGACCGTCATGAATCGCATCTTAATTGGTTACAATTTGGATAATTAAATGGGGGCCCGTGGCGGCGTAAGTGCCGGCGCAATTGGCCATTGTTCGACACAATGGGGGTAATCGGAGTAATCGGAACCAGCTCGTGACGATCTTCGCTTCCATAGCCACCCCCGCGCTTGTCTCTTCTTCCCCTTTCGCTGTACCATCAGGCCCGTCTCGAACGTTGATCGGCGATAGTGTCACCGATAGATTCGAAATTTACCTTCGAAGATCCCACAAAGCTGTTAAAAAAAGTAACTGGGATAATTCGCTACAAATGTGACTAATACAAGAAACTATATACTCCTATAGTTTGTAGCTTTTCGTATCATTATTTATTTATTCGGTTTTTAAACATCCCAAGACGTTGTCCGATACCCATTGCTAGTGCTTTATATTGCAGTCTTCTAGTTCATTAGTTGTGTCGAGTCATATTTACGAAGCTCTTATTGGGTTTTTTTAACATTTTAAAATTTTTATGAGTATCGAGGTTACCCCGAATCTGGAGGGCCAGCGTTTGATTTCAGAGTATCGTTCTCCTAGGTAAATTGCTTTCTCTAATGCTAATGAACTTTACCTACCCAGCCTGTTGGTCTTGTATGTGCTATGGGATCAAAAGGAATATTTTTATGCGATGTTTGTAAATGTAAACTTGGAATACCACATTATTTGGAGTAAATTATGAAGAATATCGACCTGGAATTTTATTCGTATCATGCTTACCTAAATTCATCCATACAACTACATAAGATATAAACAAGTGTTGTCCAAAATGAAAATTTGGATAAGAACCTGGCTAACATGACCTCTTAGGGGTTGATTTTAGGCATTGGTGAAAACATAAGAATAAAATATTTATTGAAATCTTCACAGGTCTTCGTGACGTTCAATATTTTCAGGAAATGCTCAAGTTCTGAACTTTCGAATAATAGTATATTATGCAACGAGCGCATAATGATGGCTTATATTAATAGCCATCATCATGAATATGAATGCAAAATCTCAGCACGATCGGAATTATATTGTGGCAATTATTCAGAAAATGAAATATGTAAAAAATTCACTTCTATGGTTCTGATGATGCGATCCTTTTAAAATTTTGCACGAAAATTCAGTACTTATATCAATCTTCATGTACAAATGTATTTCAGTCGAATCGGATATCTTGTTATTGAAATATAAAGATTTTCCTCTTCAATATTCCGATTGAATTTTCTATGTTTCTGTGAACACCATTTTGCATGAGGCTTATTATGAGCATCATTATGGTCATAATAAATTGTCTGAGATATTGAGCGACATAAATTTTGATTGGCCATATTTTATTGAACACCCTGTACGATTTGGCTTATTAACGAACTCAACCGCGTTATTTGGAAACCGACTTCACCTTGAAAATCTCAATAAGACCACGGATTCGTTGTAAGGGAGTCGAATCCTATCGTTTGAAGCCATTTTCGGCTCAAAATTCGAAAATTACAGACATTTGCCTAAAACGATATAGTACACGTTTAAGTAGAATGAACGCTCAAAAAGTAACTAGGATAATTCATAAGAAAAGTGTCTGAAACCAGTAACTTTATAGTTTGGTCATATTCGTATCACGCTTACAACATAAAATTGTTCAGACATCTGACATACCCATGTCAATTACATGAAGCGTTGGGCGAAAGTCCTTAATAAAATTAATATCTTTTGAATCAAGGACTTGAAAAACGTACGTGAATTGATATTGAACTTATTTTCAGGCAATAAAATTGAATATTTTTTTCGGTCCCTTATCTCCAACTCAACCTTGCTCTTTTTTTTTAAACCAAGATATTTTCCACTTAATATTTTGTCCTTTGATGATTTTTGAAAAACCTCTTTGTTTCGAAGATTGAGGGGAAAAAAAAATTTTAGATAATAACATTTTATTATGAAAAATTACATGAAAATTTAACTTAACCTACAAAAACTGTTGAAAATGACCACCTCCAGCCAAAAAACGAATTCAAATGAAAACCGTGTTTAATCTGTATTCCTTTACCATCTGAACTTATCAATTTAAAGTCAAAAACTGGCCGTTTTTAGTAACTGGAATGTTGTTAAACAAATTTAAAAATAAATTGTACCTACTTAGTAAACACAGGGCGGTACGCATTTTTATTTAAACTATTATTAATTTTAAAAATATGAAAAATGTTGTTCGCCCTGTATCTTCGAAACAAAGAGGTTCTTCAAAAATCATCAAAGGACAAAACATGCTTAAATAGTCCAAGGAACAACCCCCTGAATTTTTGCCGCATGTTTAGGAAACACCCTGTATAGTAGTTCAGTTTTCTTTATTCATTTCGGGGGGTCCTCTATATACGCCACTTGTTTATTGTCTTTAATGGAAATTGAAACGTATACAACAACTTTACTAATGTATTGGACGCAATTTTCTTAATAATGTGAATAAGATCAGATTAGGCTAAATCCCTCTCTGCTTCTTCACAGGACTTCATCCAGAATCACCTCTCCTTTTTGAACAACGCTGCCACTGTTGCTGTCCTCTTTATAATTGCCCTCGGACATTGAATCAAATACGGCTTTTAACCCTTGTTGGTCTAGTGCAATAGTCCTCTTCAAAAATCTGTTGAATTTCGTTCGGTCCACTCTATGCATTGTTGACTGAACTTCAGCCATTCAAATTTAACTTTTTTCGGTATTTTCCGGACCTTTAGGCCTTCATATTTATATACAAAAAATCAAACGGGAATTACGTTTCCACAGTGACATCGTCATTTATTTCTGGTTCATCAGAATTTTAACTGCTGCAATTGCATGATTGACTTCGAACAGAAATGTTAACATTTAATTGTAATTGAAAACGGCTATATCAATTAATATTTGGGATTTTCTATTTGTCTTTATTGTGACATAATTATACCTATTCCAATTTCAATTAAATCTATGGTGATTTATAGCTCATTCCACAAATTGCCTGAACAGGAATTGCAATTAATGACATTTTTATAACAATTATTGAAACATTTAATGCGAGAGTATTACGTTTCCATATAAGACCAAAACAAATCGCGAACGAATTGTCTGATCGCAGTTAAAATTGCGGAAATCTTATCACAATAGGATTTATGGTTGAAATAAATATTTTAACATCAACAGTTTGTGGATCGCAGATGTGAAATATCCAAGAAAAGCCCTGAGCAGGAGCTTCAGAGCAATAAGACTTACCTTAAATTTTAAACGGAATTTTAGATTGATACCAAATATAAAAATGCTGAATCTCGTTACAATCGGAAATATACTCGTATTCTGAAAATTATTCAGGAAATAAAAAATGTAAAAGCTATAGATTGAAAAAATTAAATGCTCTGGTTCTGATGATGCGGTTCTACCGAAATTTTGCATGAACATTCAGTATATTAGTTTTCATTCCCAAAATAAATTTCACTCGAATCGGATATTCTGTAATGGAATTATAATGATTCGTCTTTCAATATTCCGACTGATTTTTCTATTGTTTTGTTAACACTATGGCCACAAAATTCTGCACGAAGATTCAGTATATCAATCTTTATTCACACCAATTGGATTTACTGTTATGGAAACATGAAGAATTTTCTTTTCAATTGAATTTTCTATGGTTCCGTTTATACTATGTCCACGAAATTCTGGATATCGATCCCCATCCACAAAAAAAATTTCACTCAAATCGGATATATTTTCATGTAAATATGAAGTTTTTTGTTTCAATATTCCAATTGAATTTTCTATTGTTCTCTTCATACTATGGTCACAAAATTTTGCAAGACGCTTGTTATTATTTTGCATTTGGCCGTTACATTTCATATCGATTGGTTGCGTTTTTTCTAAGATACTGAGGAATAAAAATTTTGAATGGCCATATGTTATGGAACACCCTGTACGATTTGGCTGGTTAACGAACTTAACCGAGCCATTTGGGACCCGAACGCATCCTGAAAATTTCGAGTCTATAGGACAATCAGGCTATCAAGGACACTTTGCGATTTGGTTATGAAAAATTTCATTAAAAGAATATGGTCCTGTAAGCGTGGTCGTGGTCGTCATTTGCTTGATGTTATTTTCCACGATTAACGGCATAGCTTTTTCTTCATAATGAAACAAACATCGGATCATTTATACTGAAAAATTGCATTTTTTTATATCAAAATAACTTCTTTCATTGAAAAAGCCTTCAGTACCCATAGTGAAGTTTGAATAGATATCTGACACTCTTAAGTTATCAATGATACTTTTGAGATTTATTTTGGTCGATTAATTTATAATCGTTTCTAGTACCTATTGTCTCTGAAGTAATGGAAGCAATTTCACATTGATTCACAAGCATTGAGATTAACGAATTTTTGTTTCTTTGCAGGTTTGGTTCCAAAACAGGAGAGCAAAATGGAGGAAGCGCGAAAAGGCAATGGGGAGAGAAACTGTTCCATATATGCAGCAACCGGAACAACCTGTTTTCCCAACAGATTTCAATTACCAATCACCTCTAAGACTACCAGCCCTTGGCCATGAATTCTGGCCCAATTTCACCTTTCCCCCTATGTTCAATCCAACCTTGGCCAGTTTGCCATGGGGTGTGAAGGCACCAGTTCCAGCATTCCATGCATTGCTCTCGCAATACATGCATCTTTCTGGAGGTATGCCCCACATCGGGAGCAATCCCATCTCTGACGAGAGGTCAAGAAGCGTGAGTCCTGAAACTATCAGCAGTAGCACATCACGTGTTTCCCCATCGAATCTTGAGGCATATGTCAACCGGCCTCAAGAGAATCTCAAGGTGCAAGCAAAGTCATAAGAAATCAACTGTTCACTTCGTTCTTTAGCTCAATTGTGCTGATCCATAGTTTTATAAGGCCTTTGTATATATTGAACATAGTGCAATATTTATTCGTTTTGTACATACGGATTCGTTTTAAGGTAAATTGTATCTACCTACTCGCTTTTTCAAATTGTTCCAAATATTTGAAATCATTGTTTCTCATCAGTGGGAAATCAATAACTTTGGAACTAAGAAAGTATGGACATATATTTTTTTTACTTCACAATTAATTGAATGCCCAAACTCTATGAAGTAGTTATTTCTACAACCTCTTGTGCTCCACCTTCATTGCTGAATATTCTGTTATTATTCTGAATATGAAAAAACAATTTGAAAATAATTTCAGTTATTATTTTTATATCCAGTTAGGCTGCTCTTCAATATAATTTATGTTTTGAATGTTCATTTTCTACCAACGTCTAGACTCTAGAGGTAACTACTTCCATATTCGCGTCATTTTTTCTTGTTCACAAAACATTATAACTGTTGTAAACGAAATGTGTAATCTCCTTCATTGATTTGAGGGAGATTTGTTTTAATCATATACTTAGATTTTATTTATTTTATATGTTCATTTTTGTAAATATATATTTATTATGATAGATTTATGAATCCGGAAAAGAATAGCGTGTGAAATGTATTGTATACAGCATAGGCAAAAAAGTATAATAAAATATTATATGTACCACTTTACATATTTCATTTTATCGATACGATTGAAACCATTTAGAAAGAAAAATAAAATACAATAATAAGTTTATAAAATGGTTTGATTTAAACATCCTGAAACTTCAGCATATTGATCTATTCGTTATTAATTTCAATTTAAAAAAGCATGAAAGACACAACAAACGATATTCGGAAATAAAATTTTATTCAGATAAACGTTTTTAATCCAATATGATCAACTGTCAGAAAAATTACTTCAAAGTGTTCGAGATAACCCCTATTTTTGACAGTTAGTGAGGAATCCCCAGATTGAGAAGGAATCTCTTGAATGTTTCTTGAAGGATCTAACTCTTGTGTCTTAGATACTCAAATAGATAAAGAACATAGAAAGGCCCCGAATGCGATATCGATGGAATTATTCTGATTGAGTATCAGATATATCGTTCGTTCAAAAAATCGTGGTCAAGTGAGCTGTGGATTCTATTTTTCCTAAGAGTCTATGAGGGGAAAAATAGAATCCACAGCTTACTTGACCACGATTTTTTTGAACGCACGTTACAAAGTAAATGCTTGTTTTTGTTTTAAAATTTGACAGTATAATATAAACGGACGGCAGAGTCGTGCTTTTGGTTGATCTCTTTCTCTTGTTTGCTTCTGTTTACATTTGACAGGGCCTATCTATGTTCTTCATGGATCTGAGCTTAGATACCTCAAGAAAAGTTCTAATTGATAAATTTCAACTAAGATAAATTACAACTTGTCAAGCATAATACTGATGGCGTTTTTCGGTTTGATTCATACTCCTCCACCCAATCTAAAATAGTCTTTTTGATGTGTGTATGTCTTTTTCTGTGGTTTAGGTAGCAATGATGACGAATTGAATGTTGGCTACATACATGGAGGTAAAGGAAATGGGGGGGGGGTCCAAACCTACACAAATATGGCCGATTTTATTTGACACTTATGCATCAAGGGAAATATAGGATATGCTCCCTCTCCTTCCTTTACCTCCACGGCTACATACGATTTTCCTCTTGTAGAAAAACGTTGGAATAAACGATTTCCAGTTTTTTTTGAAATCATGTTGAAAACGATCACTTCAGTCAAATTATAGAACTTATATAGCTCAATGTTCTGAACAGATAATAACGTCGCAAAGTCAGTGCGACAAACTGATCTATAACGTTAAAATATTTTTTATTCTTGAGCCCGTCATACTTATCTGATAGGCTCCCCAAATATCACTTGTTCTGAATACAGTTTAAAATATCTGCACCTGCACCTCCTTCCCGTTCATAATATTTATAAGACTTTTCAATCAAACGTGAATTCAGAAGAGTGGGAATTGTTACGATAGCATTTTTATTAATCTGTAAATTTGGCAACATTCAAAAACTTTTTGCTTGAAAACATGGAAATATGAGCATCATCATATGTCTGTTATTTTCTGATTTCCAATTAAAAGTTATCCAAACGTCAAGATGTATTCACGCACTGAAATGGATTAGTCCAGTAAATCAAGGTTCTATTCGATCAGCCTGTTTTCAGGAAAAATTCTGAAAGTTTTTTTTTCAACGGTCCTATATGTTTTTTGGGTCGCGGAATCCGAATTTGAGGTTTGCCTCCTCGCCAGAGGTGAGCTAACTTCAGGAATTGCCAAAAATCTCTAAAATTTCGGACTTTTTCCAGTTTGTTGCTTATAATTCTTAAACAAAGTATTTTAGCGAAAAAACCATTCAGTACAGAATTGAAGTAGACAAAATTTCTTGCAAGAATGTGCTATTACTTTCGTTAATATCTGAAAATGGGACTGTCGCTAGATGCTCTGAATAAAGGTCACATTTTTGGTCTTTGTTAAAAATGCGCAGAAACCCCAATCTACTTTTTGTTCTACTCTGCCTTTGAGTTTAATATGCCTATAAATGTTTTTTTCATGAATAACTACGCGTGACAATGTCAAATAATCCCCTTCCAGGTAAAATTGGCAGAGATGTCCCGTTTACGTCTGGGAGGTGCGCTAAGAACAAGATTCATGTCTTACCACTTTTTTGACTGTTTGGTCCCGCAATCTGAAAGAACTTCCTCACCACACAAAAAGCAGTGCTATCTGAATGAACATTTTAAGATATGTGAACGTAACAATAGGGATGTTGACTCATGTTACGAATTCTATAAATTGAGGTTTTCCTCATAGAAGGAAGTTTTTGCAATCCTAAAAAACCATTGTAGTGATCTTATTATTCTTGTTGAATTAAATAAAGCTGATTCAGATTATTTATTATCAACTATCACTTGACTGCAAACGCCAATGAGAGGTCTATCCGATATTGTCATTGCAAATTCGAATGTCCTGTGCTCAGATCTACAAAATACATTCATAGTGTTTTGTTGATCTGAGGTTCTGTGATTCGAACCATAGTAAATATATGTACCTTATTTATGATTCTTCCGAAGTTGAAAGCTGAAAGAGAACAGAATAGTTCGATTATTCGTTACAAAAACGATTATCTACAATTTTCTTTATAATGGAGACAGGATTCATCAAGGGTAATGGTAGTAACTTACGGAAGATTGATTTCCTGATGGTCGTAAGTTTCTTTGCTGAAAACAAGGCTTTTTGTACAGCGGAGCTTAGAACGTGAAAATGCTTTGTGAATATCAAACTTTCAACTCACATTCATTATAACAAATAAAATAAACACCTCATACAGCATTTATAGACCGACGTTATTCATTTTGAAGGCTTAGATCGAATTTTTTCACAAGGAATCAGGCAAAATCAATTCGCTTTGACAGAAGTCGAAGTTTGTTTATCGGATGGTGACGTAATCATCATAACGTGACAAAATTGAGCATTTCCGCGGGAAATCCTTTTAATATAAGCAGCAATCAATTTTTCTTTGGTATACTGCTTTCTGCACTTTTCACCAATGATCAATTGTTTTGTTGCTTGTATGGCACGTAGCGCCGTATTATTGATAGTAAACGTTGTCCAGATCAATACAATCCAATTTCGGCCATAAAAAAATCATTGATTATCTCTCGATAGCGCAATCCATTCACCGTAACTGTTGCTCAAGCCTCATTCTAGAAAAAGTGAGGTCCAATGACTTCGCTGGCCCATAAACCGCAGTTACACGTTCAGGATAGAGAGGCTTTTCAACAACAACTCTCAGGTTTTCCAAGCCCCAGATGCGACAATTTTGCTTGTTGACGAAGAACACTCAGGATGATTTTTCGATTGAATTCTGGATCATATGCATTTCAACGACCCAATCAGCAAATACACGACGTTGTTGATGATCGGCCGGTTTGAGTTCTTGTGTTAACTGAACGTTATAAGCCTTAAGACCCAAATATTTATGCAAAATACGGTGTGTATGACGTTTATGGAATGCCTAATTCCAAAGAACGACGAGGAATGGACAAACCTGGGTTTTCTTGAACACTTTCGGCTACAGCAGCAATATACTCGGCTGTTCTTGAGTGACGTGCACGGGTTTTATTCTTCACATCTCTAACTTGTCCCAACAGCTCGAATTTTTCCAAACATTTCTTTATGGCGGTCCGATAAGGTGCTTCAGGACGACCCAAAAATGTTCGAGTTTTACGAACCGTCTCTGCGGGATTTTCAACATTTTTATAGTGAATTTTAATAATTTCAATGCGTTTTTGAAGGTGTATCATTCCATTTCTATTAATGGCGTAGTTTCTACTTGTCAAATGTCAAAAAATGGCAGCTTCAAACTTGACATCTACCGAACTAGCGGGCTATTCAAAATAACACTTCTTATTGGAAAAGCCTTTATAATGAATTCGAAAAATCTGAACTAACATATGAAGCCACATACGCCCGTATTCGTTCTAATTCATAGCAATTCCATTACCAAAAAACAACAAACTAAAATCATAAACCATACGCGGAAAAGAAGATTAAACAATTCTACGTGCTTGAACCGATCATGACCGACCAGTCAAAAACGAAATTACAAAAATCGGATGTATACCGAACATTTCGGGGCTCGAAAACATGTCCGTCCGAACATTAAGCGCTTTATTGAGAGCTCAAATCCATATTAAAATACGAGTGGCTTTAAAATTGATGCTTTGGCAAATAAAGGATTACTTCGAATTTTCATCCGCATTGAAGTGGTCCTTTGTTTTCGGATTGCAATCGGGACCCTTGTCCCTTCGAATTTAATATGTAGGCGTGTATGAATTGACTAGCATTGCCTGCCACTTGAACTGCTCCATTTCAGTCTTTTCTTTCGGATAATTGGAAAATTAAGATGAAGTTTCTGCATGCCGAAAGCGTATTCTTTGCGATGCTTTGTTCCATTATCTATAATATAAAAATGAATCGCGAAATGTGTTGGTAAGCGCATAACTCAACAACGCCTGGACCAATTTGGCCAAATCTTTTTTAAAATGTTCGTTGAAGTTCAAGGATGGTTTTTACGGCGAGAAAAATTAGAACTATTGCTGGAAAACCCTAAAAATAGCCCTTTTTTTCCCATACATTTTTTTGACGTTTCTCAAAATCGATTTTTTTCCGATGTCATTCTCATCGGAAATTAATGAGAACTGTCAGAAGTGTTTACGTGAGGGAAGTGCTTGAGAATATTGGTTCATTGTGAACGAAATGGGGCAGATCCAAATGAAACAAGGTATGATTATCATTTTTTAATCCTTTTATAACGTTTATTACTAAGGTTTCTGTTATAGGAACGATTGAATTAATAGTATATTATTCAATGAGCGGTAATGCAGCTCAAAACACACGCAGATGAATTTTGCACCACGAGCCGTCAGGCGAGTGATGTAATTCATCAAGTGTGTTTTGAGCATTACCGCGAATTGAATACTATACTTTATCCACGACTTCTTCAGTAAGATTCGAATTAATCTGCATTTAAAAAATTTGAACAGTTGTCAAAAGCGTTGACAACATTTCGTCCAACCGTCAAACCTCTGTACTCTGTGGTCGGGAATCAAATCATCAGAGTCTCTAAACTAATCAAACCAAGTAATTTCGCGGGTGTTATGTGCGGGTGTTATTATAACACTCGCTTTTCGGTTCATAGACATGTCTACGGTTGTGTTATGACTACCATTATACATAGAAATTAGTTTAATGGAGTGGATAATAGTATATTATTCAATGAGCGGTAATGCAGGTCAAAACACACGCAGATGAGTTTTGCACCACGAGCCGTCAGGCGAGTGGTGTAACTCATCAAGTGTGTTTTGAGCATTACCGCGAATTGAATACTATACTTTATCCACGACTTCTTCAGTAAAATTCGAATTAATCTGCATTTAAAAAATTTTGAACAGTTGTCAAAAGCATTGACAACATTTCGTCAAACCTCTGTACTCTGTGGTCGGGAATCAAATCAGAGTCTCTAATCAATCAAGTACTTTGGCAACTTCAAAAATTCACGTTTTCCAAAAATAAATCTGGAATGAATCGCTAGAACGTTATCTTGATGGCTGAAATAGAGTTCCGGATCGATCCTACTTTTTATTCATTTTTTTTGTGAGCAATTTCATTCTTCCTATACTTATAGGTATTTTTATTAGCGGGAGTTATGAGCGGGTGTTATTATAACACCCGCTTTTCGGTACATAGACATGTCTACGGTTGTGTTGTGACTACCATTACACATAGAAATTAGTTAGTAGGAGTGGATAAAAGGATAAATGGAATAAGATCGGAGTAAGTGACATTTGTCAAGCGAGTTTACAGTTCAAAAAACCGCTAGGATATTTGCAATTTTGTGAAGGAAAACCAACAGATTCGAATGAAAAAAGGTACGAATATCCTTTTTGAATAGTTTGCGAACGTTTATTGATAAAAATATTAGTTTCAGGAATATTGAAATTACGACAAAAAACCAAGTTCATTCGTGGATAACTGAAGACCTATCACAGAGGAATTTGATGAAAGCAATTAATGTATTTATTGTTACAATTGGATTTTATTATGAAGTCAGTATGTATTGGTGCTTTATATAGATCCTTCCACGATTTCCATAACTGTTTCAATAGTTTTAAAGTGATGATTGTTATTGACATGTCCTGTCAGTGGTGATTGAAGGAATTTGTGTCACTGATGTGAATAAAAGTAAGTACTTGAAGATTGCATTTATTGATCTGTTTAAAAAGGTAGATCTATTTAAAGAGGTAGATCTATGGCCAAACTGATGTGCCATTTGAGTTTAAACGACTACAGTTTCCAGTGCGGCTTGCTTTTGCTATGACTATAAACAAGTCCCAGGGGCAATCATTAAGTCTTTGTGGTATTAATCTAGAAAACCCATGTTTCTCACATGGTCAATTGTATGTTGCCTGTTCCCGTGTTGGAAAACCATCAGATTTGTTTATCTATGCGCCAGGTCATCAAACAAAAAACATCGTATACCACAAAGCACTACAATGATAATAATAATAATTATGATTCACATGATTAACAATAAAGCGATTACTTACTTTTAAATCCTTATATATGTTTTATTCAATTATTTTTTATTCACAACGTACTATCACCAGGGTGACGGTTCTGTTCAGGAGAATTTTTTAAAATACGTAGACACAAAACTGCCACATTACAAATTTTTGACAGGACGAAGTCTGTCGGGTCAGCTAGTCATTAATAAAATCATTGATTTTGAAATAGGGTTCGATAGAGTTAGGTTAGGTAAGGTTAGGTTAGGTTCGATAGAGTTAGCTGAAATGTAGTCATTACAAATGTTTCGGTGAAAGCGTTGTTTGAACAATGGTGAAAGTATTACCAACCAGAGACGCCTCCTAATGTTGAACAAATTTGTTGGCAAATTTTCTGAGCGATGGGTAAATTTACGAAACAGCTGAAAAAATTGTCAGAGCAGATGAAAAATTTTTGGAAGAGTTGGAAAATATTCGATGGAGTTGATACAGGTTGATCTGAGTTGGCAATTTTTCAAAGCAGTTGGTATCTTTTCGAAGCAGTTGACAAAGCTTCGAAGCAGCATTGCCTGCCACTTGAACTGCCCCATTTCAGTCTTTTTTTTCAGGTAATTGGAAAATTAAGATGAAGTTTCTGCATGCTGACCCGAGCCAACAGCGTATTCTTTGCGATGCTTTGTTCCATTAGCATTAAGAAAATCCTTGAATTAATTTTTTTTGTGTTTTTGAATCAGGATTCGATAGAGTTAGCTGAAATGTTTCGTTAAGAGCATTGTTCAAACAATGGTGAAAGTATCACCAACCGGAGACGGGAAAAAGGGGTGAAGATTCCCCCTAATGATGAACACAGTTGGAACATTTTCAGAGTAATTGGTAAAATTCTTAAACAGTTGGGAAAATTGTCAAGGCAGTTGGAAAAGTTTTAAAAGAGTTGGAAAATTTTCAATGGAGTTGATACAGGTTGAACAATTTTCAAAGCAGTTGGTAGCTTCTCGAAGCAGTTGACAAAACTTCGAAGCAGATTCAAAAATTATGGAAACAGTTGGGCAAATGTCAATGAAGTTGGTCTAAGGGCGTGCCCAATATTGATCAGAATTGGCGAATTCTAGAAACAGTTGGAGAAGTTGTTGAAATATTTTATGAAATTTGAAAACAGTTTGAAAAATTTCAATGGAGTTGATGCAGAGACCGGCCTAACGTTGATCAAAGTTGACCATTTTGCGAAGCATTTGGTAGTTTTTCGAAGCAGTTGAAAAAATTCCAGACCAGTTAGAAAAATTTCGAAGCAACTGGTAAAATTTTGAAGCAGTTGAACAAATATCAATGTAGTTGGTCTAGGCTAGGGGCATGCCAAATATTGATCAGTGTTGGTGAAGTCTCGAAGCAATTGGTGAAATATCGAAGCAGTAGGAAAAAATTCTGGAAACAGTTGTCAAAATTTCAGAACAGTTGTAAAAATTTCAATTGAGTTGGAATTCATATTCTAAAAAAATGTCATGAATTATTAATGAATATGACTTCTTTAAAAAAGTTCGAATATATCGGGCAGTATTTTTTGCGCTTTTGTTTCTAGAGTAACAGCGGTGCTGTCATTTTACCCAAATGTCTGTAATTTCACCCGTTAATGGAATCCGATCAATCTCATTACGAACTAGATCAGCGACGAGCATATTCGTCCTACATTTCGTCAGAATCGAAACATCAAAAGGTTTTGAAAAATATAAAAATCTGGCCAGTATTGCTGTTCTAGAATTACACACAATTTTCACTGGAATATTTTCCTTATCTCAATAAGTGCTTATCCTGTCGATCTGAAATTCAGAATTGGACTGCGAATTCATGAGACGTGCTCATGTCTGATAAATTTCATGAAACTAGAATAATTTTACGATTTTTGAAAAAAATTGTTTGCAGAACATAGTTTTAAAATTAGGCTTTTCGCTAACTTCACAGACCCCATACACGTCAACTAGTTGATTCCCGACGTGCGGAAATAGTAATCGAAATAGAGTGTCAATTGATAGATTAACCGCGAGTTTCACAAAGCTTGATTAGCAATCAAATCGTTGATTTGGGAAAAGTTCGATGGTTTACGTCAAAAATGAACTGAAATTTGCACAGAAATAATGACACTTCATCAATCAACGTGATCGGGGTTTTTGTGAAACCCGGCTTAAGTGTCAGTTGCAGGAACGTCCATTAAAATTTAAAGGTCCATTAAACTCTTAATCCTCCATTATTACAAGGAACTAATGGAGGATTAAGGGTTTAATGGACCTTTAAATTTTAATGGACGTTCCTGCAACTGACACTATAAGTGTAAATTGACAGATTAACAGTTGGTTTCACATGGATTTATAGGGCAATCAAATAGTTGATTTTGAATTTAGTTGATAGTTAACGTTTACACAGAAATGATGACATTTCATTAATCAACGTGATTGGAGTTTCGTGAAACCCAGCTTAAATCTGTCAATTAACAGATATTCATCTCACCGCATTGGCACTAATATGCTGTTGTAAAATTCAGCCTACATCGTACAAGAATAAATCTTCCAATTCCCAATTAATTAATGCTCCGTTTACGAAAACGGACCTGGGTCAGAGCAATCCGGTAAGGGGTGGAAAACACGTGTTCTTCATCCAATTGTGCTCGGGCCTTCCCAACTAATCAGCTCTTCTGAATTCGTTAAATGAGTCGCAAAAGCGTTGAACACCGATAAACGGGGCAAATTTCTCTCTTAATTCCTTGTCGGTCGTATACCGAGGGTTCTCACGGGTTCTTTTTTATCGACTAGTGTTGCGGATCACTGAGCACCTCGTCACCCACAGAGTATCCGAACGAATCCGAATGAACTTCGAAAGTATCACGGCGAGATTTCGGAACGCACCCTGTGCATTCGGATTTGATGGTGGAGATCACACTTCAATTAGTTTATTGTGGAAATTAATATTTTATACTGGAATTGTTGATGCATGGATGGTGTTGGCTTTGGTTATTAAGTTATGCGAATTTTCCCATAAGAATATCATCGAGTGTTCTACACCGTCAAGTGTTAGTTGTTCTCTTCGATATCCTTGGGCAAGTTTTGAAAACATAGGATATTGCTGTGAGCGAGACTGTTATTTTGTACGTGTATTCACTGTATTCAGGTGGAAATTTGTTATACTGAATTAAACACTGGATTAAATAAACTGATTTATTCTCCAACTTTTGTAATACACCTTTTAACCTTAACGTCTTGTGTCAATCTATTGACCATAGAACAAATATACTATGAAAGACTTCTAGAACATCTGATACATCTGTCATTGCATACAAGAACTATTAACATAAAAACCTAATATAAATGTTTTCATTGTTACAACACCCCCTCTCAATGAAAACAGTTTCTTTCTTTTTAATTACAAAAACAAACATATCTGCTCACAAAATTTGTCAAACTTGACTTTTGATAAAGGCTTTGTTAGCATGTCAGCTGGTTGATCCTCTGTATTAATTTTAATAATTTCTATTATACCTTTATCTATTTTTTCTTTAATAAAGTTGAACTTTATGTCCACATGCTTCAATCTGCGGTTGTTTTCTGGGTTGTTACAAATCCTTATGGCTGACTGGTTGTCTTCATAAATTTTAATAGGTAACTGTGTTGGATTTAACTTGAAATCTGATAATAATTTAAGCAACCAGCTCATTTCTGCCACTGCCATAGATAAAGCACAATACTCTGCTTCTGTTGACGAAATAGCTACGGTCTGTTGCTTCTTGCTAACCCAGCTTACTGTACAGTCGAATAACCTAAACAAAAAACCTGTAGTTGATTTTCTATCGAAAACATCACCTCCCCAATCAGAGTCTACATATCCACATAGTACTTCTGCATTATTGCTTCTAGTAAATACTAATTTCAATTTTAAGGTACTCTTCACATATCGTAAGATTCTCTTTAAAGCTTTCAAAACATTTAGATTTGCTTTATCTTGAAATCTACTCATAATTGTGACACTTTGGCATAAATCAGGTCGTGTTCCGGACACTGCGTACATCAAGCTACCAACTATCTTCCTACACATTTTGATTAATTTTTCATCAGGATCTCCATCTTTTAATATTTTAAAATCATAATTCGCATCTAAAGGTGTAGCAACATTATTACAATCTGCCATGTTAAACCTACTGAGGATCTTTTTAAGATACCTTTCCTGGTTCAATTCTATTGTTCCCTGATTCAAATTTTGCTTTACTGTAATTCCTAAATATTCAGATATTGGTCCAATATCTTTCATTTTAAAGTTTTGTTTAAGCATATTTTTAACGTTTAATATCTCGTCTAATTCAGATCCTACAATTAGTACGTCATCTACATAAAGTAGAACAAATAATTTGAATTTTGTGTTTTTTGTATATAGACAGAAATCATTTTCTGATCTGATAAAATTTTCTTGTTTCATTAAACTGTCAAACTTGGAGTTCCAATACTTTGGCGATTTTTTGAGTCCATAAATCGATTTTTTTAGTTTAAAAACTTTTTCACTTACGGTTTGTCCAGGTAAAGTCATAAATACCTCCTCTTCTATATCACCATACAGGAACGCACTTTGGACATCCATCTGATGCACTTCCATACCATAATGATTAGCTATAGCCAACAATACTCGGAATGTAGTAATTTTGCCACGGGTGCATATAGGTCATACAATTCTTGGCTTAGTTTTTGCTGGAAGCCTCGAGCCACCAATCTGGCCTTGATTTTTCCGTCACTTTTTATCTTGAACACCCATTTGCTATCGATGACCTTTTGATGTTGAGGCCTTGGAACTTCTTCCCAAGTGTCGTTTTCCTCAAGTACTTTCATTTCTCTATCGATTGCTTCTCTCCATCTAAGACTTTGCTTCCCAGACAGTGCCTCCTCTTGATCTAATGGTTCTTCAGTTTCTGTATAAAAGCATATATCAGATTCATGCATCTCATAATCTCTCATCCATAAGGGTTGTTTTACTTGCCTTTTTCCTGGTTCCCTAATGTTTTGTGTCTGCTGTAATTCATTATTGGAAGCATTGCTTACCTCTACTTCATCATATGATTCCTCTGGTGTATGTTCATGATCGCTGTCATCCAAATTTATCTCATTCACCTGGTTATTCAGATTATTATCTTCTTCTGTCTCATTATACTCCCTTGTTACCTCTTGGTTATCTGGAAAATTCAAATAAATTACCTCTTCCTTTTTCTCCTTCTGATAGCTGAAGGGCCTTCATTTTGTGGTATGAAGATAATATCTCTATGTATTTCCACTCTTGGCTTCTCTGGTAGGTAAACTCTGTAGCCTTTCACTTCTTCACTGTATCTTACAAATATCCCAAACATATTTTTCGCATCTAATTTTAGCCTCTTCTGTTTAGGTATGTGAATGCTAACTTTAGTTCCAAACTCTTGAAAAAATTTCATGTTGGGTTTTTTGTTGAACCATAATTCATAAGGTGTTTTATCCTTTTGTGGACTAGTTCCAGCTCTATTAAGTGTATACACCACTGTATTGGCTGCTTCTGCCCAAATTCCTTATTTAAGCAAGAACTATGCAATATTGTTCTCAGCAATTCCATAATAGTTCGATTTTCTCGTTCTGCTCGACCGTTCTGTTGTGGACTGTATGCACAGCTTTTCTGATGCACAATTCCTTTTTTGTCGCATATTGTTTTGACCTGTTCATTGACAAATTCGAGTCCATTATCTGTTCTTAGCGTTTTTATTCTATTTCCAGTCATATTTTCTACCCAGTTCAAAAAACTTTCTATTTTCCCTGCAGTTTCTGATTTGTTCTTCAAAAAATAAACTCTTCTATAATTTGAGTGATCATCCTTCAATGTGAGCATGTATTTTGCTCCCCCTAGAGATTCAACTTCTAATGGTCCACATAGGTCACTATGTATCAACTCACCTATCATTTGAGCTCTACTGGTGGTTTCTGGAAATGGTAATTTGTGTTGTTTGCCTGCTAAACACTTACCACAAAACGGTTTTTTCTGGTCCTCAAATTCAACATTGTTTCTCTTTAGTATTCTTCTGATCTGGTCAAAATGTATATGGGCCAACCTTTGGTGCCATTCATCTAAACTCATAACAGCATTGCACTGTGACTGGCTATTCACCCTAAATTCCATCCTGAATAGCCTGCCCTTTCTTCTAGCCATCGCTACAATTTTGCCCTTATTGTCAGTTACTTCACATTTTTCCTTATCTGAGTTCATTCGAAAACCTTTGTCCAATGTATCGCTTAATGAAAATAAGTTTACTGCCAATTCTGGAACATATAATACATTGAGCAAACTTGTTCTTACCCAATTCTTTCCATTATAAGCATCTACTTGAACTGTTCCGACTCCTTCAACTTCAACCAGTTTTCCATCACCTACTCTTACTTGTTTCTTCATCTTTGATTTCTCCATTTCTGTGAATTGGTGTTTGTCATTGCACATATGTTCGGTCGCTCCACTGTCCATCCACCAATTTTGTTCGCATTCATATTTGTTACCTGTCATCTGGCATTCCGATATCAAAGCTTGATCTGTCGTTTTCTTTGCATTTCCATTTTCACCTTTCTTGTGCTTCCTGAACCAACATTTTTCCATCAAATGATCTGGTTTCTTGCAGTAATTGCATACTCCTTTGGTACAATTTTTCTTCAAGTGATTACCGTTACATATATAACATTTTATGTCTTTCTTGATGTTTCCCACTGCAAGAGCCTGAGCCTTTTCCAAGCCTTTACTTCTCTCTTCCTCTAGCATCAGTCGTGACAAAAGATCTGTTAGAGTCTGCTTATCTTCAGGGGTTGATTCCCACGCTGATATAAAGTGCTTCATACTTTCAGGCAAGGACATAAGTACCTTCGTTATGATCATTTTATCACTAATTTCTTCACCTAAGGATTTCAAGCTTCCTTTCAATTCTTCCAACTGAGAGATGAACTCTGCTACATTTCCTTCTTTGTATTCTAAAGAAAAGAATCTTTGGGTTAATAAATGAACACTTACTTGGGATTGATGTTCATAAATGCTCTTCAGTTTATTCCACATTTCAGCTGACGACTTGCATGTCAAAATGTGAGTGATAACCTTCTCGTCCAATCTAGACACAATAATTTCTGGGCTTTAGCGTCTTTTTCATCCCAATCATTAGTACTGGCTGGAGGTATTGGTTTTGCTACTGTACCTTCTACAATTCCAAAGTAGCCCTTCGATTTCAACGCTATTTGCAGTTGAAATTTCCATGTTGCCCAATTTTCTCCATTCAGTCTTACAATACTCAGGAGTCCAACTTGTTCCGTCATTTTTCCAGCTTCCTCGAACCTCTCTTCTGGAGTATTTTATCCTTTCTACCAAATTCCGCCTTTTTGTTTCACGTGAACACGTGGCCGTTCAGACCTTTTTCCTTTCTTCCTTTTTACAGTTTCTGCATGTCTGGGCCCATAACCTGTTATTTTGTACGTGTATTCACTGTTTTCAGGTGGAAATGTGTTATACTGAATTAAACACTGGATTAAATAAACTGATTTATTCTCCAACTTTTGTAATACACCTTTTAACCTTAACGTCTTGTGTCAATCTATTGACCATAGAACAAATATACTATGAATGACTTCTAGAACATAGAATCTGATACATCTGTCATTGCATACAAGAACTATTAACATAAAAACCTAATATAAATGTTTTCATTGTTACAACAGAGACTAAGGGCCTGTTTCACCACTTGTTGATAAGGTACTGATTGCTATCTAACAGATATCATTGAAATGAGAATATGTATCTCTATTCATTAAAATTGAAGCTTTTCAGATTTTGCAGTCGGGAAAATATTCTTTTCTTTCTATTAGATTTATGATATTCCATATTACAAATCAGAAAGTATTTCGTTATAATAAAATGCAGACAAATTCACTTCAACAATATCTATCAGATAGGTATCAGTAACTTAAGCAAGTGGTGAAACATTGGTAACATAATTATAACACTTTAAGTGCAAGAGGATGAAGAAGGTTCAAAGTTCAAATTAGAAATACTTACTTATGCCGTACCTATTATGAAATTTCCAGAAGACTGAAAAAATGCTCCAGGAAATAAAATCCTCGGGAAACTAGGAAAAACAAATATTTCACAGTAGCAAGACTACACAGATCAGTAGCTGACACATGCTCAATAGCTTCTGAGAGGCTACAAGGAGGTATAATGAAAAAAATACGAAAAATCTGAAAAAAATTGAAGGAAAGCCCCGAAAAACTGATTTTGAGCGCTCGTTCATTGGTGAATTTTGAATAGGACTTGAGATTCTAAGTAAATGAATGCATAATTTTGGCACGATCGAAACTACATTCTGGAAATAATTCAAAAGATGTAGTATGTAAAACATCAATCAATAAATGAAAAAAAATAAAAAATTTCACTCGAATCGAATATCCTGTTATGGAAATATGAAGGTTCTTCTTTTCATATTCCAATTGAATTTTCTGTGGTTCAGTGTACACTTTGGCCACAAAATTTTGCATGAGGCTCACAAGGAACATCTTGCATGGGGCATCTGTACGATTTGGCTGGTTAACAAACTTAACCGAGGGATTTGGGAACCGAACTCACCCTGAAAATCTTAAGTCTCTAGGACAATTTGTCATTTCGTCATTATCGCGCTAACGATCGGACGGACGGCCCCACGGACAGAATTGAATTTGACCCCGAATTTGTTATTAGGAAATCGAACCCTATCGTTTGAGACCATTTTCGACTCAAAATTCGAAAATTACAGACATTTGGGCAAATTGATATAAGGGTTTCTATAAATGATTGTAACAGCGCAGTTGGCTTTGGATTATCCTCATTTTTCCGCTTCCTATGCAAACCACATAATTCCGTGATCATGCTATGCTCTGATTGGTTAGAGAATAGAGATTAGTATTCTGTAGCGGCAAAGTAATCCAAAGCTAACTGCGCTGTTACAATCATTTATAAAGACCCCGTAGAACCAGTTTAAGTAGAACAAGCGCTCAAAAATAATAAAAAAAATTGAGATTTTGCTCCCTTCAATGAATTACCTAACATCTGAAAAATCTCAATTTTGGCTGTACAACCATGTAGGTATTCATGAAAAAGAGTCAAGTATTAATTCCAGTTGAAATGCATATAAATTCATCACTTGCCTCTGTCATTTCCAATAGGATATAAGTTATATGCAACCAATAATGTATTTCCAGGGATTCATCATGCCAAACAATAATCCATAGAAGCGAAACACCATATCAATATCCGAAACAAAAAACTTCTTAATTGAACACCTCCATAAATCACCTGCGTGTAGCAGAAAGCCCACTCGAATGCCAGATTTAATACCCATGAAGTCGCCCATCCACCGTATCAAGGCCTCCTAGGTTGCTGGCTCCCATAAAAAATGTCCTACAACTAAGTCAATTACGGAATATTAGTTTATGACTCATATAAAGTTTAATGGCCTCAATGCCGATGACAATATCGTAGAAAGCACGTATGGAGTAATTAGTTTTAGTCTGCAACCGCTCAGGTGACTCTCACGTTACGAGCTCTATTTCTTATGGATCTGACTATGCTGAAGAGTTTGATTCGAAAATATGATGCGAGGTCTTGTGACCACCTACCGCAGCGATCGGAGAATTCTGGATTTCATTTGGGTTGCTGTTAGTAAAGAGTTTTCCAACAAGAGGTGTTATTTTGATATTCAAAGAAAAATGCCATTTTTCAATATAAATGATCGAATGTTCATTTCATTATAAAGAAGAAGCTATGCCGGTGGAAAATAACATCAGCCACCACGACCACGCTTACAGGACCCATATACTTTCAATGAAATTTTCCATAACGAAATCGCAAAGTGGCTGCCATATATCCTTGATAGCCTCACGAATTCCATATTTGAGGTCTTGAATCGACGCTGGGCTATTGGCGTAGACCTTCTCTTTCACGTGGCCCCAAAGGAAGAAGTCGCATGCTGTTAAATCACAAGATCTCGGTGGCCAATTGTGATTATCTCTTCGAGAGATAACACGGTCCGGAAACTTTTCCCGCAAAAAATCAATGAGTTCTTGTGTTAACTGAACTTTATAAGCCTTAAGACCCCAATCAAAATACGGTGTAATGACGTTTGTGGAATGTCAAATTTCAAAGGACGACGAGAAATGGACAAACCTGGGTTTTCTTCAACCCCTTCGGCTACAGCAGCAATATTCTCGGCTGTTCTTGAGCGAAGTGCACGGGTTTTATTCTTCACATCACTAACTTGCCCAGCAGCTCGAATTTTTCCACCAATTTCTCTATTGCGGTCCGACAAGGTACTTCACGATACGTCTCTGCCAAAATGTCACCATTTTTATAGTGATTTTTAATAATATCAATGCGTTCTTGAAACGTTTATCGTTCCATTTTTATAAATGGCGTAGTTTCTACTGGTCAAATATAAAAAATTACAAAAAAATCAAATGTCAAAAAATGACAGCTCTAAACGTGACATCTACCGAAATAGCGGGCTATTCAAAATAACACCTCTTATTGGAAAACCCTTTATTATTTATTTATATTTGGTTACAGGCGTTTTCAGAAACTTACTCGGGTTAATTCGATCCCTTACCTTCGCGCACGTTTACCTAACCCGAACATCCAACCCGTGCTCGGAAAGTACGGTGCTATTAACTCGATCACTGACTCAGGTTGATCTATCGTAACCCTACTCGAGAGCAGGGTCTTAGAGTCACCGCATGCGCACTACAGTTCAATTTTGCTTTTGAAAAGGCTGAAATAAGTCTTCTACTCTTTTTTTTAGTAATCTCATATATTTTTCCCTAAAAATTAAGGAAAGAGAAGAGAATTTGGCTTAGTGTAAAATGTGTGGTTCCATGAGTCAAGAAAATAATGTCAAACGATTTCTTTATAACTTTATATGCAGATCTTTTTGCGTTAAAGCTAAAGCCTTCTTTACTTCTTCAAGATAGGCACTCAAAGATAACATTGAACATGCGAGGGCACACCAGAAATTTATAAGAAAGATTTTACAGAAGCCAATAAACCCAAGCAAAGCTAGTGATCATCAGTAAATAAACTGGAACTGAAAAAATAAATTCTTCACTTCTGTAACATAGAAGGGCACACCAGAAATTATAAGCAATATTTTACAGGAGCCAATGAATGCAAGCAAAGCTAGAGACAATCTGAATAATCATCCCAGTCCGCCTGAAGGAAGTTCTGTGTGCCTATAAATTGAAGATTGTATTCATTTCGATGATTACTATTTTCAGTTTATCTATGTTTCAAAAAATCTGAAAATAAACTGAGACTGAAAAACTAAATGCTTAAAATATTTGGTTATGTTATTGATACTTCAAATCCTAAATCTGATGTGTTCGTGAACTTAGAACCCGGGTCCGTGATCCTAGTAAATCCATCACGTGACACAAAGGATCGAGTTTGTAACCTTGAGTAAGTTTCCGAAAACGCCTTATGGCATGTTCTGAGTGAAGGAAATGAAAATTATAAATTGTAGTTTGTAGATTGTTGAGCAGGTTACATTCCACTGTGATCTATTGTGCCCCTTCAAGACCTCTTTTGACAACTGTAGTACAGCTTGCCCTCTAGTTCCACAACTCCAGTAACCTCCAGACTTAAATGGTGGCTGAATCTGTGTTTCTCCTATAATTCTACACTCCATGACATTTCGTGTCCTTAGAACCAGACTAGTCCATTTGTTAGCCTTAATGCTCATGGTACATAGAAAAAAAAATGGAGACTGGTCCAACTGTTATGATAGACATATTCTATGTCCTCACGAGACACTTATACTCCGTACACGAAAGGTTGAGCCGTCGGTTGGCCATGGAAATTTGGCATATTCCACTGTGTATATTAAAATTTTAGGTTATGTTCTTTATTTTCTTGTCAGATTGATACGCAATGTTGTCAATATTGCATGGAGTTCTCTGATAACTCGCAAGCTCGTTAGACGAGGCCGAGTACATTCGGCAACGTTGACTTTATTTTACTTTATGGCAGTAAATACTGCCAACTTCAGATAAATAAAGAAACGCCTACTACTATATGTGCTCAACCTTTTGTGAACGGACTATACAGGGTGTCTGGTGAGGAATGGGACAACGTTTAGGTGGTGATGAGGGATGTCTGAAGGAGTGAGAAAATGCCATTTGAAATCATCTGAGGTACATGGTTCCTGATATACAGGGGGTTTTAGAAAAAATTAGGAAATTTCAAATGACCATAATTCAGGAAATATGAGAGCTAATCCGATGATTTTTCGTATGAACAATGAAAGAGTGAGTACGAATCTGTTCGAACAAAAAATTCGAAATAAATCAGATCCGGACTCAGAAATTTTATTTTTTCTGAAATTAGGTAAAAACAACACCCTGTATGCGGTTTTCAATTTTTTTGACTTCATATTCTGAGAGAGCGTGAAAAATACATTCAAACTCAACTGTCATCTCGAATGGCACAAATTTTCCCTGCTTTCTATGACCCTTCGAATGTCAATCCTTCGATTTTCGCTCCTTACATATTATTTTCTCGACATTTCAAATGACCATAATTCAGGAAATATGAGAGCTTATCCGATGATTTTTCGTATAAACAATGATAAAGTGAGTACGAATCTGTTTGAACGAAAAATTCGAAATAAAATCAGATCCGGACTCAGAAATTTTAGTTTTTCTGAAATTAGGTAAAAACAACACCCTGTATGCGGTTTTCAATTTTTTTGACTTCAAATTCTGAGAGGACAGGAAAAATACATTCAAACTCAACTCTCATCCCGAATGGCACAAATTTTCCCTGCTTCCTATGACCATTCGAATGTCAATCTTCCGATTTTCGCTCCTTACATATTATTTTCTCGACATTTCAGAAACATGAGATCTCAGATAGGTACTAATAAGTAAAAAAAAGATCATAAACGAATCAAAATTTTTATAAAAATTATCAAAAATGCGAAATTTGGAAAATTAATAATTAATTCTTCAAATATTGTTCAAAATGAAAACCACCAAAACTTCTACACATTTATCTGCTCTTTTCATTAAGTTCAAAACTGCTTTCCTTATCACATTCGGGTTGTTTGGTATTTCGTCACATGCGTCTATTATGCGCTGAATTAATTGTTTCCTTGTATTTATTTCTCGCCCGTACATCATAGTTTTAAGGTGTCCCCAAAGGAAATAATCTAACGGTGTCATGTCGGGGGACCGAGGTGGCCATGCTCTTGGATCACCACGACCTATCCATCTATTTGGATATACCTCGTTCAAATGATTTCTCACTAAAATTGAGAAATGTGGGGGTGCTCCATCATGCTGGAAGATAAGTCCTCTTTGATTAATATTCCCTAATAAATTAGGAAGAACATTCATAAGGAAATCTCTATAAATTTCTCCGGTGAGTCTTTCTTCGAAAAAATGAGGACCTATTAAATTATTATCATAAACTGCGCACCACACATTAACACTGAAACGTGTCTGTGATTGTCTTTGAACGACAGCGAAAATCTGAAGATTGACATTCGAAGGGCCATAGAAAGGAGGGAAAATTTGTGTCATTCGGGATGACAGTTGAGTTCGAAAGTATTTTTCGTGCTCTCTCAGAATCTGAAGTCGTAAAAATTGAAACCGCATACAGGGTGTTGTTTTCACCTAATTTCAGAAAAATTGAAATTTCTGAGTCCGGATCTGATTTTATTTCGAATTTTTCGTTCAAACAGATTCGTACTCACTGTATCATTGTTCATACGAAAAATCATCGGATTAGCTCTCATATTTCCGGAATTATGGTCATTTGAAATGTCGAGAAAATAATATGTAGGTAAGGAGCGAAAATTGGAAGATTGACATTCGAAGGGTCATAGAAAGCAGGGAAAATTTGTGCCATTCGGAATGACAGTTAAGTTCGAAAGTATTTTTCCTGCTCTCGCAGAATCTGAAGTCAAAATTTGAAAACCACATACAGGGTGTTGTTTTTACTTAATTTCAGAAAAACTGAAATTTCTGAGTCCAGATCTGATTTTATTTCTGGTTTTTCGTTCGAACAGATTCGTACTCACTCTATCATTGTTCATACGAAAAATCATCGGATTAGCTCTTTTATTTTCTGAATTATGGCCATTTGAAATTTTCTAATTTTTTCGAAAACCCCCTGTATATCAGGAACCATGTACCTCAGATGATTTCAAATGGCATTTTCTCACTCCTTGAGACATCCCTCATCACCACCTAAACGTTGTCCCATTCCTCACCAGACACCCTGTATATACACACATATCTATTGCTTGGCAACGAATAATTTAACTTAACAATTCGAAATAAATAAAATGAAGAGTTGTGAGGAGAATAACTAAATGCTGTTATTCGAGTACATGGTGATACAGTAATAAAGAAAAAACACCATGTTTTCGTTGGTACATAGTTTATTGTAGTTTCTGAGGATTTCACCACTGAAGCCACTAGCCAGAAGGTATAACAAATTGATTCTACCTTGATATTTTCTGATGACAAATCAACTAATGCTTGAGATTAAAATATTTTTTTAGTATATCACCATTCAGAATGATTCTGGGAAAGTTGCGAATGAAACCTGTAATAACTTAGTATGAATTATAGTGTTTTCAATGTCTGTTATGCTAAAAACATTGAAATTGAGTATACAAATAGAAAACACAAGAAAATCCATCTGAAGATGATGGAGGCAATTTCATTCCCCAATAGCATTGTTTAATTTTGCATAAGGCATAGGGCTTACTTATTATGAGCATCTTGGATGTGGCCACAAGATTTCATTTCGATTGGTTTCGTTTTGTTTGAGATATTGAGGACCAAAAATATGAATACCCAGCCATATTTCATGGAACACCCTGTACGATTTGGCTGGTTAACGAACTCAACCGCAAAATGAAGTTTCATTCTCCGAAAAGTCAAAACAACTAATGCAAAAAACTTCTAAAAAAGTCTTGCAGACGATTGGTTCATATTCGCCAAAATAAAGAACAGACGATCATAAATTAATGCTGTCTCTCAAAACAATACCATTATAAAGACCTAATTGGAAATGCATTCAATTCCTTGAAAAATAGCATTCAATCAACTCGGTCCGTTCACCTAACAATGAACATATCATAAGTAATACTTGTAGCAATTTGACATGGTCAAAAGCATTAAATCCTGGAAATTAAATAAGCAAACTTACCGGTTATTTAATAAGTGCTTGCGGTGGCCGTTAAATCCTAACCTGTCGATAATAATGGGAACAATGAGTATCGATTGGGTTATTACAGCTCAATCTTCGACAACAAACAATAAATAACAACTCGTAACGCGCTGACAGAGGTTTCAAAGCGGAAAACACGTCTCATATGGAACCAAGTAAAGTCCATTACTCTGTAATATACACATTAGATGTAGGGTAAAACCCGGATAGATGCCTCAGTTGGATAGTTGCCCCATTTTCAAAATACCTAACTTCCGAAACACGTATCAAAAAATTAATTTTATAAGTAGCTGCTACAGTCACCCTGGAACTTAGTTTTGTAAGGGTTATTGTAAAGTGAAGCCGTTTTTCGCTAGTGTGTGCGATCATCTCAGCAGCGAACTTCACAAACATGCCAATCTTCTAGAGGTAGGAATTTGCCGCTGTATAACTTTTGAAGTGGTAATAAATTCATTAATTTTTTTATTACGCCAATACAGTGTTTCATTGAGTGTACATCTGAGTACAAACAGTTTTTGTTTTCTTCTTAATTTATAAAAACATTTATGGGCATCTATCCCTATCGAAAAGGATAGTTGCCCTGATTTTTTGAGGTGTAGGTGCCTCTTAGGACATCTAAACTAAAACCATATCTTCTCAGCAGATTTTCGATTCATTGTGTTATTTTGATTTTAAACTTGGTTCCTGATCATTTTGGTTGAGACTCATTATTTAATTAACTTATCATGAATGTGTGGAATAATGCTTTATGTTAATATGAAGAATTCAACTTTTCGTTTAATATATGCTTTTGAAATTCAATTAAAAATGCACAATTGTTGTTAATTCGATCCATGTTACGTACATATATGCTTAGTCTGAATATTCTGCTCGGCGTGCACTTCTTGCTCTCAGCTGGTCTTTTATTAAACTCCCTTCGCTCACATCACTCTGCATCGTGATCTTTTATTATCAGAGCGAGCAACAAGATCAGATATATTCGCTCCCGCTCAAAAGCGAGAGCTCTTCCAAATGTCATTTTATTCTAACCTAAAAGTTAGTTTAGGACAGTTTAGGTTAGTTATTTATGTTCTGGATGTTTTAACGAAAGATGAAACTAATTTTGTTGTTACAATATGTGGTACCGCGAAAGCAGAGACACCGTTTCAGAGCGAAAGACAGCAAATAATAAATTTGAAGTTACGAATTCCTTTGACTTGACAAGCCTTCGCGCCTGAGCGTTCTTTTATTATTTTCACTCCACAACAAATATCATGACGTCACAGATAATCTTGCTCGCTCCGCAGGTCATATTTTCAGACTAAGCAAAAGTTGCTGTTTTAAGCATAGAAAATATCATTGTATTTAGTTGGGTTTTTGGTTCACACAGTATGAAGGGCATCTATCCCTCCCAGTATTTTCATGGTAGGGCAACTATCCATACTCGTAGGCAACTAGGTATCCCCAAAAAAGGGTTCTACAAAAATCAAATTATTGTGCAATTTGGGATTGCTATGTCAGAGAAAAGTCTCAGTATTCCAAATCAAATAATGGGGCTTCCAACACTCATAGAAGTTACACATATTAAATCAATATTTTCAAAATTATGAGGCATATTCAAAAAGTGGGGCATCTATCCGGGTTTTCCCCTAATGGTGAAAGTAGAACATAGTCGAAAATGTTGTAAACCCATTGGAAAAACTAAATTTTGCAAAGAAAATGTAAGGATTAGTAATTTACTAAACAAGTTAGGAAAACAGGGATTATTTTGGACGAGTGAACAAAATTTAAGGACGAGACGTGGGGGAGTCCTGGAAGTCTGCGAGTCGAAAAAAACTATTTTTGAAGGTGTTGCATACAATATTTTTTCGGCAACCGTGAAGAAACTCCCCAAGATGCCTTCGGAATTCTGAATCTGAAACGAAAAAATCGAAGCAGAAAAAAGAAACAGAAAAATAAAATGATTGAAACTCTATTAAATCGATTTAAAATTAATCACTCAATTCAAAAACGACTCTGCAACTTCATATATAGCACTTAAGCCATCATCCTGAAATTTAAATATTGGTCAATTATTTCTCAGATGTTCTAAAGTCTCCTCTGCTTCTCCGCATTCGCAAATAGGACTCTCAACTGAATTCTACTTGAAAAGCATGCTATTACAAAGGCCATGACCTGTTCTTATACGATTAAAAACAGTGAAAATTATCCTTGTAAGATAAAATCCATGAACTTTAATGGAGGAATCAGTTATTAAATCTTTGTTTTGAATATTACATGTGTTCCACTCGCATTGCCAAATTGCTTTATCGCTTTCATTCGAGATGAGGAAATAATTGGACCAAAATGGTTTACGTGATTTTAATCGTGGAACCTTATAATCTGGAATATAGGAAAGTATTCAATATGAATTTGTAGAAGAATTAAATTTATTCCTAATTTTCAAAGTTAGGGCCTGCCTGCGGATATGTGGAGGAGCAATATTTTAAAGAACTGGTAACCATGGTGTTGGTGTTGATTTTTATCGTTCCAGTTACTATTCTTATGGAAATTGTGCATCAATCTTATATACATGTGAATGTGAACTGTTGAGCCAAACAGGGCAACAATACTCGTCAGTAGAGTACACTAAGGCTAGAGAAGGCGAACGAATAGTTGTGTCAGCACCCCATGCAGTACCGGCAAGTTTTTGAACAATATTATTTCTAGTTTTCAATTCCATACGTAAATAAACCAAATGGGCTTTGAAATTCAGAGAAGAATCTAGTAGCGCCCAGATATTGAGTATTGAAATTATGTGTAAGAGGAGAATTACCAAAAAGTACGTTCAATTTTCTATATTTCTGACGATTATTTAAATGGAAACACGAGACTTCAGTTTCATTATACCTACTATGATTCTATTAGTCAAACATTGAATGTTTGAAAAAAACAATTTTTCCCTTTCCCAAATTACAAAGAATATTATAGATTATGGGTGTTGAACAGATTGATCTTCAATCTGTAGTGGAAATGTTATTGTTTTTATATTGTATTTTTATGTAGATGTATTTTTATATTAATTGTGGTTACTTGTTATTGTTCTTGAAGTACTGAATTCTTGTAATTGGCCAATTGGGGTTGATCCCGTATGCTGACACTTTTCAATCTGTCAATCGACAGACTTTATCTGGCAATTCAACAGATTCTTTATTTCGATTGCTGTATTGGGTGTGTGAAGTTAGCAAATAGTTAGAAGCTAATTCTGAAACCTATTTGCTTAATTAGTGCCTAATAGGGCCTTATCAACTCACATATAGACATTTTGCTGACTTTAGGTACTAACATTTTGAATTCCTATGAAATGAATATATGTACCAATATACAGGTGTCTCGTAATTCGACCGACAGACTTCTAGTGGACATTATAGATCGTATTTTAGACAGATTCGACCCAAATCATATAATGCAAAATTGCTTCGTTAAGGAGCTAGTGCCCTTTGAAGATGACGTCCTGTCCACACTTTTTGTCACATATACGCAAACCAGAGTCACATAAAGTGCTGAAAGTTTACACATTGGCTAATATGAAAATACGCATCGATTAGATTGAGTGCATTTTTTCATGTCAAGCACAAAATTATCATTTGGAGGGGGGCGAAGGGTATTTTTAGTTAAAACTTTTTAACTTACATTATTTCGCGAGATTTACATCATATTCATAAACTCTGATGTTTTTTCTTGAAAAAGTTGGTTATGTATAATTACGCCCAGATGCACCATTAAATTCAAAACAAAAGTGAACATTGAGTGGAAAGACAGAAATTTTCAAATCCATTTTTTTCAGAAATGGTTGCATCTGGGCGTTATTATACAGGAGCCTCTTTTTTCAAGAAAAAACATCAGAGTTTATGAATATGATGTAAATCTTGCGAAATAATGAAAGTAAAAGAGTTTCAACTAAAATTACCCTTCGCCCCCCCCTCAAATGATACGATTGTGCTTGACATGAAAGAAATGCACTCAATCTAATCGATGCGTATTTTCGATATTAGTCAATGTGTAAACTTTCAGCACTTCATGCAACTCCGTTTTGCGAATATGTAGCAAAAAGTGTGGACAGGACGTCATCTTCAAAGGGCGCTAGCTCTTTAACGAAGCAATTTTGCATTATATGATTTGGGTCGAATCTGTCTACAATATGATCTATAATGGCCACTAGAAGTTTTTCGGTCTAATTATGGGACACCTTGTATTTTTTAATTATGTTTTAAATTTAGACGATGGTAGGGTATATATTTTACACATACTTATCTTTATTTTTCAAAACAAAGGTTCATACCGAAATTCAGCTAATATATCTTTAATTCCGAAGTGAAAAGTGAAACCCAAATTTTACTGGGCTAAATTATTTTGGACGAGTAAACAAAAAGGGACCTGGAAGTCGAAAATAGTTATTTTTGTTTTAAGTGCGTAAAATGACAGATTAAAATCTGTCAATTGGCCGATTTTATTTTATTGCAGGTACCTACTAATTCGCCGTCGTACTTTTAGAACCAATGGTTTTCAACATTCTTCTTCTTCTTCCACGAAAATATCTGACTGATTCATTTACCCCGTTGTTACTACGACAACTTTCAGTTTTTTATATTGTGAATCAGTTATTAGTTTGATATTTAGAATCGAGTACGTTTGCAAACAAAAAAAGTAGTTGTCAAATAAATAAAACCTTTGTCAAGACACAAAAACTTTTCGTCTTACAAAATATATAAATAACATTCAATCAGTCATTACATTAGTGATCCGGCTCGAAGGACCACTAATGTAATGACTGATTGAATGTTATTTATATATTTTGTAAGACGAAAAGTTTTTGTGTCTTGACAAAGGTTTTATTTATTTGACAACTACTTTTTTCGTCTTACAAAATATATAAATAACATTCAATCAGTCATTACACCCCCTATGATTCTATAAGTCCCGTTTTGCGGTACTTCGTTCACCCCCACAATAATAAACTTCACATCCTTTCACACCACACAGCGCATTGCCCATCGAAGCATGTGACCATGGTTAATGTCATTTATACCCCAAATAAGTCCACATTTACACTTCCAGTGCCCAGGTGGTATGCGGCGACTACAGATGAAGATAAAATAAAAATTCACAATGACACATTGAAGCAGTATTATATGCTATTAACCAGGTAATATGAGAATGGCTTGTAAGCAATACACACGCTGTTCAATGGGATACAGAGTTTCTTAAAGACAGCCGCCCCGCTTTAGGAAACGCAGTGAAAAGCTATTGATTTCATTCATCACCGAAGTATAAGGAAAAATAGAGCGTGGTGTATGATAACAGTATGAATAATGGTCAAGAGTGGGATTGTAGTCGTGAATGTAACTCGAGAACGTTTCGGTTTCAGATTGGCAACTTTAGAATTTACTTGAAATGCAGGAGATTTGCGGTATATTTTGTTATTGCCTATTATGTTTAGTTTTCAGAGACCGTTTCAGGATGTTATTATCTACACTACTGGAAAAAATTAAAGGATCACAAAAAAATTCCAAATTTTTCGGCCATTTTCGACATGCCGTAACTTTGAGAGGAATGGTCGTACAAGGAATTTAAAAAAAGGAAATTGTAGCTCCAAGTGTCTTGTTTTTGGATTAGAACTTCAAAAATTTCAAGTTTCAGTGGTTTTCGAGTAATGATAGAAAAATCAGCAACAAAAAAATTCTCGAAATTTTACCACTTTTTTTTTCTGTCTACGAGCTTGGAAATTTTATTTTTGCATAATCGTTATAATGATGGGATACTTTGTTGATTCAGCTTCAATTTATTTTTCATTGACCTCAATACTTCCACTTCTTGCCGAGATATCGGTTTTCAAATGGAAAAGGATCCTTTGTCTTTGATTATCGATTTCTCAGCAACCAATGATCCCACAGAAAATTGAAGGAGGGTTTCAAGACCTTCAATGAACTCCGATTAATGAACAACCATTGCTTATTCATAAAAATTTTTTTCTTCATGTCGCATCAATATAAATATTTAACAAAAAATGGGCTTTTGGGGGTTTCTTGGAAAATCTACCGCTGGATCGAAAATGTTGAGGAAACCAATAATGTTAAGTGTGACTTTCACAGTTCAATATGTTGATAAAATCCTCACGAAGAGTCAACTCAATTCAGCGGGCCGTTTTTTTGTTTGACTCCATTGAATTTTTGAAAAAAATAAGGATCACGTTTCTTGCTCAGAGAAGCTCATAATCTTCAAAAAAGGCGAAAAAGAATTTTCTCGAGCTTTTTCCACATTTTAATTGCAGATAGTACATACATTTCAAAAAATGAAAAATAAAATAAACTACCAAATAAAATTTGTATTAATTTAATAACGGATAAAACATGGATCCTTTTCCATTTGAAGACCGATATCTCGCCGAGAAGTGGACGTATTGAGGTCAATAAAAAAATAAATTAAAGCTGAATTAACAAAGTATCCTATCATTATAACGATTATGCTAAAATAAAATTTCCACGATCGTAGACAAGAAAAAAAAAGTGGTAAAATTTTGAGAATTTTTCTGTTGCTGATTTTTCTATCATTACTCGAAAACCACTGAAACTCAAAATTTTTGAAGTTCTAATCCAAAAACTAGACACTTGGAGCTACAATTTCCTTTTTTTAAATTCTTTGTACGACCATTCCTCTCAAAGTTACGGCATGTCGAAAATTGCCTAAAAATTTGGAATTTTTTTTGATCCTTTAATTTTTTCCAGTAGTGTATTATTTCGTCTATTTTTTTGTTTGTACAGTAAGCGTAACTTAAACGCTGAAAAATACAGATCTTACTGATGTTATACTCAATTTTAGTGACTAGAATTTGCGCATTTGTCAAAAGCATAAACACGCAGTCTTTTTCTTTGAATTAGTTTTCAATATGTTGGTCATTCTTAAATCAATAAAAAACATTGATAGGGTTAATGTTTATAAACAGCAGGGGTGGAATATGAACATAGAGATCTTGTCCCTATTTTTGACTCTGTTTACATCTGATAAGGCTTAACTATGTTTTTTTATGGATCTGAGGAACCCCCTCAACGTTGAACAGAGTTTTCAATTTTCCAAAGTAGCTGGAAAAATTTTGGGGCAGTTGGAAAAATTACGGAGCAGTTGGAAAAATTTTAAAACAGTTGGTAAAACTTTTAAGCAGTAGGAAAAATTTCAATGGAGTTAAAAAAATTTCGCGGCAATTGTGAAAATTATAGAGCAGTTGAACAAAGGACCCCGCACACTTTGTATGAGAATTGGCTCCCGGTGGATTTGGCTGAAAATTTGATATGATGTTCTACTAATCCTTCTGATCAAATGTCTCTACAGTCACGAAGCTGAAAAATGCATACTTCTAGGAGTTTTTAGCGATTTTTTGTATCCATTATGGCTCACGTATTACCATAGAGATAGAATATTCTATCTCTATGCGTATTACCGTTCACACAGAAATGTTTGAGAATATTTCGTGATTATTGAAAGCAGATTCTGTCAATTCGAAATATTTTCAAACATTTCTGTGTGAACGGTAACACGTAGGCCATAATGGATACAAAAAATCGCTAAAAACTCCTAGAAGTATGCATTTTTTAGCTTTGTGACTGTGGAGACATTTGATCAGAAGGATTAGTAGAACATCATATCAAATTTTCAGCCAAATCCACCGGGAGCCAATTCCCATAATACGTAAGCCATAATGGATACAAAAAATCACTAAAAACTCCTAGAAGTATGCATTTTTCAACTTCGTGACTGTTTAGACATTTGATCAGAAGGATTAAGAACATCATATCAACTTTTCAGCCAAATCCACCGGGAGCCAATTCCCATACAAAATGTGCGGGGTCCTTTATGGGCAGATTTCGAAGGTGTTGTACAGGGGCGGCATAATGTTGATCAGAGTTGTTAAATTTTGAAAGCAGTTGGTAGCTTTTTGGAATTCAATGGGCAGATTCCAACAGAGTTGTACGGGGGCGGGCCTGATGTTTATCAGAGTTGGCAAATTTTCAAAACAGGTGGTGAATTTCCGAAGAAGTTGACAAAACTCCGTGGTAGTTTGGAAGAAATTTCGAGGCGAATGGAAATACTTCAAAAGAGTTGATGTTAGGACGGGCTAATGTTGATCAGAGTTGGAAAACTTCTGAGCAGTTGCTGAATTTTCGAAGCAGTTGAAAAAAATCCGAAGCATTTGGAAAATTTCTTCAGATTCTACTCTATTGTGCCCCCTTACAGAGCTGTTCGGACCATACCCTCACAGCTCGACTTCCAGTTCCAGAGATCTGATGAAATCCAATATCTGTGAAGGCTAGTTCCTCACTCCTACAAGTTTCTCGCCCAAGGCATTCTATCCTTAGGCTCGAAATGCCAAACTATTCCGTGACTAGGTGAATGGCGGTTTCTCCCTCATCCCCACAGAACCTACACTCGTCAGCGTCCGATAATTCATCCTCAACAGCAGGGGGGGTGAAACTGCTAGTGCTAGGTTGGAAACAAAATACTCTATGGTGGCCACTCAAGATTGAGGGAGATGGAAGATGATGTTTGTTGTCTCGCTCTAAATGGAATGGATATTTTGACGTTTGACTTTGACGCATCAATTTGACAATTCAGTTTTGTTAGAAAATGTGTGAAGTGGTAATCAGTGAATTTTTCAACCTTTACGGATTTGCTTTTGAATTTATTAGGTAAATTTTACTCTATTATGTCTATTCTATACTGACAAGAATTGCTAACTCACTATTTAATCCATTCATCATATCCTTCTTCATCAAACATGTTTAATGATACTTCAATATAAATTTTTCCTTTGTACCTCTTCCTATAATTCAGAAGGCTATTCTTCCGAGTTCCCAAAATGTAACCAAATTATTCCATTAGCAGAAGGCATGAAATATCTCAACGTCCATATTTAAGAGTAGAAAGTTATACAACTACATACCTCTAACCTTCGTTCAACTCAGGTCACTTCAATAAATTTTGGTATCTGTATCATTTAAACATCTGAAAGTTTCGGATTAGATATACGAACGAGCTTGATCCTTTTTGTGCTCTCCGATGAGATATCTTCTTCTTCTCTGTGCGGTGCCTTACCGGCCGAACTGAGGCCTAGTGGCCCATTGTTCACCCGCATCATTCTACAGAGACTCAGCTCCTCAGACACGAAGACAGAAATGTCGCGAGCCTGCCAGGAGTGGTCCCTCTCACCATAGGAATAGAAGGTGTTGGATTTCCTAGGTGTGTTGACCTTAACTCAGTAAGGTTTTCACAGTTGAACAAAATATGCTCAACCGTTTCATCAGTACTCCTGCACCACCGGCATAGGGAGCAGCTCGTCAATCCCATTCTCTTCAAATGCTTGTTAAACAGGTGACCAGTCAATGCACCAGTCACCAGACTGAGTTGTTTCCTCTCCAGCAGCAGAAGCCTATTGACCTCAGATCGCGAGGACGGTCTCTCAATGAGAATCCTCGACCACCTCAGGCCCACCCCTGCGCTCCATTCCGAGGAAAATTCCCTGTTCAGCCAGTTCCTGAAGAAACTTCTGACAGATGTGCGACAGATTGGCAGCGAAGGCTCCGGACCAACAAATGCTAATCCGGCTCCCCGCCTAGCCAGTTCATCTGCCTTGACGTTACCAGGTATATCCGCATGAGCCGGACACCAGATCACTTTCAAAAAGTTATCAGAGCCCAGCCCACGCAGAGCTTTCCTGCATTCTTCTACCAGAAGAGAGTCAACTCTAACATCAGATAGAGATTTCAGAGTTCCCTGGCTGTCGCAACATATATAAATGTGCTGGCCAGAGTATCCCCTGCGAATGTTTTCCAGTGCGCATGCAAGAACCGCAAATAGCTCAGCCTGCACAATGGAACAGTCCTTCCCCAGAGGGATAGCCTGATTAAAGTGAGGACCCACGATTCCGGCCCCAGACCCTGTTGCTGTGACAGAGCCATCAGTGAACCAGGTGGGACCTTCTGGACTAAGAAGCCTGTTTGATGAAGACCATAGGTCTCTGTCGGGAACAATTACCCTGTAGGGTTCGTCGAAGCAGAACCTAGTGCCCGCGCGGTCACCTCTCTGGAGAAGGGGAGCGTGAGCATCCTTGACCATTTTGAGGGCCCTCGCGTGCCCAGTGAAGAGTCCTCCATCGCGCCATTGTCCCCGTTCCCAGATTCCTAGAGCTGTCTTCATAGCCACCTCCTTCACAACTAAGTGCAAAGGAGGGAGACCCAGCAGACATTCCATCGCTGCTGTAGGGGTAGACCTCAGAGCGCCTGTAATACTTAAACAAGCTTTCCTCTGGCATTTAGTCATAATGTTCTGGTTGACGGCCCTCTCCATAGAAGGCCACCACACCACAGAGGCATAGGTCAGGATAGGCCTCACCACGGCAGTATACAACCAGTGCATAATGTGCGGTTTGAAGCCCCATCCATTACCCAGCACCCTCCGAGTGGACCAGAATATTACATTGGCTTTATTCGTTTGAGTCTCAACGTGTTTGTTCCACAAAAGTTTGCGGTCCAATATCACCCCGAGATAACGAACTTGTTCGGATAGAGTGAGCCCAACTCCAAACAGACTGGGAAGTCGTAAGTTGCTAGGCACCCTCTTTCTAGTAAAGAGAACCATCTCTGTCTTACTAGGATTTACCGAGAGCTCGTTTTTCAAGCACCATCGTTCGACCCGTCGCAGAGCATTCTGCATCAGATCCCCAATGACACTGATCACCTTACCCCTGATTAATATAACAAGGTCGTCCGCATAGGCCACCACAACGAACCCAGCCTTCCTTAACTCCACCAGGAGCTCATCCAGGACGAGATTCCACAGTATCGGAGACAGAACACCGCCCTGCGGACATCCCCTTCCTGGCGAGCCCCCTATGGTCGAGCCGCCCAGCCGAGCCACGATGCTACGTGAACCAAGCAGAGACCCCGTCCACCGACAAAGAGTAGGCGGAACACCATGTCTGGCCAACGCAGATTGCATCACACCAAACGCAGTGTTATTGAAGGCACCTTCTATATCAAGAAATACAGCTAGGGTGTACTCCTTGTTATGTATTCCGTCCTCAATACAGTTAACCACTGAGTGAAGAGCAGAATCTACTGATTTGCCCAGCTGATACGCATGCTGGGAGGGGTGCAGTGGTATAGCCACTAAAGCATCGTCCCTGATGTATCTTTCCACCAACCTCTCCAGTGTCTTGACTAAGAACGAGGAGAGGCTAATTGGTCGAAAGTCATTCGCTTTTGTATGCGATGGTTTTCCAGGCTTGGGTATGAAAATTACCTTCACCTTTCTCCAGGACAATGGAATGTGACCTAGAGCCAGACTCGCACGGAGAACGTGAAGCAGTGGGGAGGCCAGCACTTCCAGCCCCTTGGATAGCAGAGCCGGAACAATGCCATCCTCACCAGCTGCTTTATAAGACTCGAAACCGTTGATCGCCCAACGAAGTCGAGAATGTGTGACTACACGTGCAGCCAGCTTCCAGTCCTCGTATGAGGCCCGTCGATGGCATACACCCTGTGTGTCTACATTCTCAGAGAAGCCAGGAAAATGCGTCTCTAAGAGATGTCTTAAGCTTTCTTCCTCTGAGCCCGTCTTTTGCCCACTAGGAAGATTTAAGTAGTCAATCCTCGGAGGGCCCCCGGCAGAGAGGACCCGCCTGAGCCTGTTAGCTTCAGGCGCACCCTCAATATCACTACAGAAGCGCCTCCAAGATTCTCGCTTAGACTTTCTTATTAGTCCTTTGTACACTCTCAGGGCCGACTTATAGTCGTCCCAGTCACTTGCAAGGCCGGATCTCATTGCCTTGTTAAAGAGATGCCTGCTGGTGCGTCTGGCATCATTAATTTCAGGAGTCCACCATTTCGTTTGACCCTTCGGTCTACGAACCTGGGGACTGCAACTGCTATGATAGGCTGAGATTATGGCCTCCTGAAGCTTTTCAGCTGCAGTGTCCAATTCTCTCGAAGTCCTAGGTTTGGGATGCACCTGTCCCAGGTTTTCAGAGAGGAATGCCAGATATCTGGACCAGTCTGTTTTTCTGGGGTTCCTGAAAGTTACCGGATCCCTTGTCGGGCTGCTTCCACTGATGGTGAAGCAGATGTGCCGGTGATCAGACAGTGAGATCACCTCCGTGGCTACACGCCAATCCATTATGCAATCAGCGATGGAGCTGCTGCACATAGTGACGTCAAGAACCTCCCTTCTACTTGACGTGATAAAGGTAGGCTCGTCACCCTTATTGAGAAGGTGTAAACTGGTTGAAAACAGAAAATCAGCTAGAGCCTCACCCCTGGGGTTCACATCAGTGCTGCCCCACAGAATGTGATGCGCATTCGCATCACATCCAATGAGCAGGGGCCAGCCTTTCTGCTCACAGAATGTCACCAGCTCCACCATCTCCTTCGATGGTGGTGGATCCGGAGAGTCGTATGGAAGGTATGCCGAGCATACCACCAAGTTTTCCAGCGGTCCCCTGAAATCAGTAAACCGGGCCGCTACTAGATCCCTGAAACAGAAATTTGTTAATAATTGAGCCCCCAAGTCAGAAGAAGCGAGTATGCACGCCCTCGGATTTGTGTCCTTGGGCGAACAGAAGAGCCTACTTCCACTGAAGGAGAGACCCCTCACCTCGCCACCTCTAATCCAGGGCTCCTGAATCAGGTTAATGAATGTCTGCACCTTCGCCAGCTGCAACCGAAGAATATCGGTTGCCGCAATGCAATGGTGCAAGTTTATTTGTGTTACAAATGTGTTGGCCGCCATGAGAAGAGATGAATCCTCAGTCGGCCAACTGTTCCGTTGTACCCGCAGATCCTGGAGGATCAGCAGATCCCGGAGGATCAGCAGATCCCGCAGGACCAACGGGTGTGTCCGATTGTGCAGAGCCCTGAACAGGTCCCCCCGGCACGAGCCCGACAGGAGCGCCAACAGAGTCCACATCCATCGGACTGCCCGACTCCATCGTCGGGTTGGAGGGTTCCTCCTCCATGGTCCGAGTGCCCTCCACCTCCTCACGGGTCCCCTCACTTGGAGCAGCCCTCGTATTCGAGGAGGTCGTGGCACTCGTGTTACGGCTTGGACCTTGGATGAGCCTGAAGGTACCCATCCTCATTCCAATGCCAACTTGGAATTTGCAACTCTCCAAGACTTGTAGAGATGCCTTGTCCACCCCCAGAATGATTTGCACCATATCGGGCCCATCACTCCGGTTGTAGACTCTCCAGCCCCTAGTCTTAAGAGCCGGAGTCGACATCTCTATTCGTCTGAGAATCAGTCCCGTTGGCGATGAGCTTTGAGCACCCTTCACCATCAGACTGACTCTCGTTAGTCTTTCCAGGTCCTTCACCTCAATCATTTTGAGGCGGAGTCCTTTCGGAAGTTTCAGCGTGGACAGGCTAGTACACAGCCAGTCCACACTGAATCTGTCCACACAGGAGGTGACAATTGCACCTTGGTGGTTGAGCTCAACACCCTGGAACCGCGGGTAGGGCATGCCAGGTAGGATCTTGTCCATCCCAGCAGCCACCGCTAGCTCCACAGCGCTGAGGTCCTCCTTGGAGAGCGCCCTGTCTGGCCAATCCTCGTGAACGAGGGCCACCTTCAAGGGCAAACTCGCCACCTCATTGTAAGAGGGCCTATCCGGAAGGTGGTTAGCCTTCTTCGCAGGCCTCTCACACGAGGGTGGAGTGACCGATTCGGGGGCGTCCCTTTTAGAGCCACCAGCCCGTGGAAGGGGGGAGTTCCCGACTGCCGACTCTCCCGCCGCTTGACGGGTTGAGTCCGCGCGAGCCCTCCTCGCCTTCCTTTTCTCCGCACTTGTGCGGTTCCGCCTTTTGACAGCGGGCCTCGAAGAGGGCCCCGATTGTGAAGTCCCTTCATTGCCTGAAGGGCCCTCACTCGGAGTCTTCTCCGGGATTTTACCTCGAGCCCCTCCAGAAGAGGAGCCTTTGGTGTCAGGGTGTTTGGCACCCTTTGATACTTCATTATTAGTTCCTTTTCCATGTAAATCCCACGAGTAACCTAAGAAAATATGGTCGCCCCCAGCAGAGCTTGGATACTGGGGGAAGGTCTTTTACAAGGGGATGCGACCCGGTTTCCCCAGGGAATCGTTCGCGACACACTTCACCCAGGTGCCATTCAGCCCTCGGCACGATATCTCACACCTTGGCTTGGGTTGGTCAATCTTAGTTTCGCCACTCCTCCGGAATCTCATCGACATGGGTGTTGGCCCTGCCAGGAACCGGAGTTCCAGCCGCAGAGATTCCGAGTATCAATGCAGCTACTACAAGCCCCCACACCACGACAAGGTGCTGACCCAGTGGGGGAGGTGCTGACCCAGTGGGGTGCTCTCCGATGAGATATAAGTTGTGGGTTGTTTTATGAAAGCCACAAGCGAAGAATAGAGGTATGTTTTGTATGATTTGGGTACAAAGGATAGAATATAGAACCTGGCATTGGATAATTGCAGTAAATTATCTTCATATTCTTTTATTCTAGGTCATCCACTGCTCTTGGTCATCACTGGTTCTGGTTCATAGGATTTGCATTCCATAGTGTGGCTGGCGATTTATATTGATGCTACGTAAATTATAATCTTGTTCATCAACAAATTTAGTGTAATTTGTTATATTACTGATCATATTGTCCTGAATACTTATTAAAATATTAATCCCACCATCATGTTTACAAATGTTGCCCATATTGATCACAAAGTAACCTTTTTGACTTTAGCAATGTCTGAAATGTTCGATAGGTCATGTTTTTATTTACAAAAGTTTGCGATGAATTTAATCGTAGAGGAAGATGAAAATTCTACATCTTTCTCTCCGATTGAATTCATCGAAGGAAAGGAAGAAAAAAAAAACGTTACCTATTGAGATTTTCGATTAATTTGAATTTTACCGCCATATCGAAAGAATACACAGATATTAGTTCCTATTGTGGCCGCATATGTCGCTACCAGTATTTGGCCACTCAAAATGGCCGCCAATTTGTTTCCACAGAATAGTGAGGACTTCGCATTTCTTTTATTCTATGTTCTGTGCTCAACAGGTGCTTCCTGAGGCGACAGTGTACTGTAAGAAAGTCAGCGAGGAGGTGTAATTATTTCTCACTAAGATTGAGATATTTTGGATCTTGCTGTTTCAAAGTTCCGAAGGACCTCGTTGGAATGTTCCATGCCTGGGAGATTCCGCCAGAGTTTTTCCTTCTCGGCTGTCTCCTTCTCCAGAAACTCATTCTTATAGGTACATTTACCTATACCACAGAAGGGTTCTGGGTCAATGAGTGACATTTGTGCTCCCTCTTTGGCAAGTGTATTGGTCTCTTATTTTCCTTTGATTCCAGAATGGCCGGGAACCCAGGTTAAAAAGACCTTGTTTTTCTTGCCTACCTCATTGAGTTTGGTCCGGCACTCCCAGATAATTTTTGAGTCGATGACGTAGCAGCTTGACTATCTAAGTGTATGGCTGTATCGCACTTCTGATAGTTTCCTCTTAGATTTATATCTAGGCATCTTCCAATAGCTAAGATTTCCGCTTGAAAGACGCCAATACAGGAGCCTAGCGACAGTGCACACTTGGTACTTGGCCCGTATATCCCAGCGCCAGCTCTTGTAGAGGTTTTGGAACCATCTTAGTCCGGTCTATTTAGACATTCGAAGTTACATAAAGTCCCAACAAGCAGAATTTCTGTGAAGTTGTTCAAAACATAATTAAAAACAATGTCTAAAAGTTCCTCATCATTTCCTTTTGAGGAAAAAATTTTATTCGAGGTCAAATGTCGAAAAATGAGTCATCATAAAAGTATCTCAGACAAAAATTGTAGATCATAAAATATGTATCAATACTTTTTTCTTACGAGCCACCGTTTCTGAGATATAACGATTCAAAAAGTTATAAAAGTCGTTATCGTCATAATATGCACACGTTTTCACGCCACCTATGAGGTAGTGTACTTATAACTTTTTGAATCGTTATATCTCAGAAACGGTGGCTCGTAGGAAAAAAAGTATCGATACATTTTTTATAGATAATTTTATGATCTACAATTTTTGTCAGAGGTACTTTTATGATAAAACTTACCGTTTCGCTGAAAATCGCGAAAAACTCATTTTTTTGACATTTGTACTCGAATAAAATTTTTTCCTCACAGGGGAATGATGAGGAACTTTTAGACATTGTTTATAATTATGTTTTGAACAACTTCACAGAAATTCAGCTTGTTGGGACTTTATGTAACTTCACTCTCATTTTTGGTCTAAATAGACCGGACTATCTGTATACCATTACGGTATTTTCTTTGAGGTGTATTCCCGTTACCATTTTTCTCTTTTACTTAGCAATGCCCTGAACTTTTTCTCAGTGCTTACTTTCTTGAGCATTACATCACTAGGAACTTTGCCAAACATATGAAAGCGCAAAAAACTCCAAACATCAGTACCAGTGGCGCAGCCAGGATTTTGGTTTGGGGGGGGCTGAACTGAACAATTCTTGATGATACAACAAATACGAAAGTTGCAAAAAAAAGAACTCAGAAAAAATTGAAACTGTTGGAATCTTTGGGGGGGGGCTGCAGCCCCAAATCCCCCCCCCCCTGGCTGCGCCAGTGATCAGTACATACTTTTCCAAATCCCCAAGCACGGTAGTAGACAATCTCGGTAACCGAACATCGTATCAAAAGGAGGCACGAATCGAAAACCTCGGTGTCGATATGATCCAAGGCAAGCAAATCAGAAAACCAATATCCCCAACCGAATAAGAGACGATAAACGTATACGAAGGGGATGTGTTCGCTGCATACGAATGGAGACGCCAGGGCACACAGAGACGCTCATATGGTAATACGCCTGCAGGAATCTGTGCACAATGGCATTAGGGCCAACTTATTACGTTTACATTGATCTCGAGGTTTATATTTTTCGTTCCCGTATTTGTCTTTGTATTTGAATTTGGTCGGTTTCTCTGCTAAACTCACTTCCTCTACGTTCTGTTGCTTTGAATTTCCCTCTGCCACTTGATTCGTGCCCGAATTTCATTATATATTACACAATTAGAGAGGCTCACACAAGTTGTGATGTCGATACAGTTTCGGTTTGAGATGAATATCCTTTTATTTGAATCCGACAACAGCTGCACTCTGGAGACTTGTCAGAACACACTGAAAGCTGCAGTGCTATACAGGGTGTCTGTAAACAAAGGCGAAGGAATTTGGGAGATGATTCCTCGATGAAAATAAGCAGTGGTAGTTTACATTTTTTTTTTCGAAATCGACCCCCCTTATAAGATACAGTCTTTTTGGAAGGCGATGACGAATTGCAGTTTCTAATTTTTTTTACGGCTTCTTGAATTGACAAATTTTTTAGATCTCATAACTTTATTATTAAGGGTTCAAAATAACAATTCCCTATGATTTTCGTTCAGAAATTCTTTTCGTGGGATAGATTTTTCCATTCAATTCTAGAGAAAAAAATCTCCTGCAAAATTTCGATACAGTCGTTACTTTTCTCTGAAAGATAAAAACAAGCAGCTATGATCACTGCTCATTCCTTTTCATCGTTTAAGTGTTCCATAGAATAAATATTCTAAGATACTAAATATATATAATACATAATACTGAAAGAATATTCCAAGATACTAAATACTAATTTCTGGAAGAAAATTATATCCGTATAACATTTTAATTTCACAAATAGAACTTTCTTTCGATTAATAAGCATAATTGACAAAACCAATTTTGAGCATAAACAATATCTTAGAATATTCATTCTATGGAACATACGATGAAATGAAATAAACAGTTATCACAATGCTTGTAATTTTTTTTCCGAGAACTGTATCGAAATTTGTCAAGGTATTTTTTTTCTCCAGAATTGAATGGGAAACCATAAGAGAATTTTATTTTTCGAAAATCTATCCCACGAAAACAATTTTTGAAGGAAAATCATAAGGGGTTGTTATTTTTAACCCCTAATAATAAAGTTATGGGGTCAAAAAAATTGTGTGAGAAACTTGTACTATGTATATGTTATGACTCAGTGTTTTTTAGGACTCCTGAAAAAACTGCCAACTCGTCATCGCCTTCCAAAGGCTGTATCTTAGAAGGGAAGTCGATTTCGAAATAAATTTATATGATCTACCACTGCTTATTTTCATCGAGTAATAATCTCCACAAGTCCCTCGCATTTGTTTACAGACACTCTGTAGAAGCATTTCTTTTTATAGCCACAAAATTTTGCATGAGAATTTAGTATATCAGTTTACATTCACAAAAGAAATTTCACTCTAATCGGATATCCTGTTGTGGAAATATATAGATAGAAAGATAGATATATATTCTTCTTTTCAATATTTCAATTGAATTTTCTATGGTTCTGTTCACACTGTGGTCCTTTACCTCTGGCTGGTTAACGAACTTAACCGAGCCATTTGGGACCCGAACTTATCCTGAAATTTCAAGTCTCTAGGACAATCTCAAGTTATTGTGCTAACGGACGGCCACAAGGACAGAATTGAATTTGACCACGTCATCAGGGAGTCTAACCCTATCGTTTGAGACCATTTTCAGCTCAAAATTCGAAAATTACAGACATTTGGTCAAAACGATATAGCACTCGTTTAATAGAAAGTCCTTCTCAGAACTTATCTATTATGATTGTCGATTTGAATTGTTCGTGAGAACCTAATAGAAACTATGTCTTATCAACCTCACCCATACTTTCGTCTATAAAATAATAATTCCATACCAAGACTTGGAAACATTCCATTAGCATCACTTAATCCAGAGACTGATCCGATAATTCACATTACGTAGCTTTTGAAGTGATTGATCTGTAATTAATATTAAAAGGTCGCATCAGTTTTATTGGTATCTTGATTGAGGAGGCGTGGAGATCTGAAGAAAGAAAGCCCCCATGTGTTGTGTTAAATGGAATTTGATTCACTAATATGCCGACAAACCTGCTAACAAACGACAGGTAGCCAGTGAAGCGGTTATCTCGATTGAACTGCTACTGTCAATTAGGATGATTTCAAGTGATTGTTTCATTGTTACTTCTAGGAGATAATTATTGCTTTCTGCTTTTAATGAAATGGTTGTTAGAGCGCTTAATTCATTAGCGGATTATGCGATCGAAAACGGTTCTTAAAGAGGCGATATATCATACGTATAATGCTTTTAAAGTTATTGAGAGTTGTATTCGTTGATGGGCATATCTTTCATATGATATGAGTTATCTAACTTAAAATTAACTTAATTGATCACTCGAATCAGAGATGTTATGGAAATATAAGGATGCATCTTTTCAATACTCCAATTGAATTTTCTATAGTTCTGATGATGCGATCGTCTAAAAATTTTCCATTCACGTTCAGTATATCGATCTTGATTCGCGAAATGAATTTTACTCGGATCGGATGTCCTGTTATGGAAATATAAAGATTTTTATTTTCAATATTCCAATTAAATTTTTTATAGTTCTCTTAACACTGTGTTCCCAAAATTTTGCAAGAGGCTTATTATAAGCATCCTGTTTGTAGATGTGAAATTTTATTTCGATTTTTCTTTTTTGCCTGAGAATTTGAGGAACAAAAATTTTGACAGCCCAACTGACTGAATTGAATTTGCTGCTAACAAACGACAGGTAGCCAGTGAAGCGGCTATCTCGATTGAATTGCTACTGTCAATTAGGATGATTTCAAGTAATTGTTTCATTGTAACTTCTATAGCAGATAATTATTGCTTTCTGCTTTCAATGAAATGGTTATTAGAGCGCTTAATTCATTAATGGATTATGCGATCGAAAATGATTTTGAAGCGGCTATATAAATGAAGCTTTTTAAAATGTTTGAGAGTTGAATTCGTTGTTGGACATCTTTCATATGTTGTGATTTATCTCAGATATTGATATAGCACTCGTTCATGTAGAAATTATTCTTCTTGTGCCCCTCTTCAAATCAGCTTCAATAGTATTGAGTATGTTACCTGTCTGAATAAGATCAACATTGCATTCAGAAAATTCCATCTCCTTGAGTACAACACTAGAAGTATTCCCTAGAATTGCGACAGCGCAGCAAGGAGGGAACCAAATCCTTCTGAATTGAAGCTCTACAATGAATTTTCTGAAGATGTGAATAAGTATAGCGAACAAAAAAGGTAAAGAAATTTCATGAAAAGACACTTTTATGCAATTAGCATAGAAGGTCTGTTTCTGTATTTGTTTTTATACGCATCTCTAGGAAACAGACTGAGCTTTTAGCGCCCTTACAAGCACTCCGAGATGAATTAAGAAGATATCGGTTTGTGCGTCTCTTAAACTGCTGTAAGTTGTAACCAAAGGGGAATACATCTTGAGGTAGGGTATTTCATAGACTTGCAATTTGGTAAAGAAAAGCCTTCTGATACACCGTATCCTAGCTGTAGAAAGATAAACGGCAAACTGGTGACTATTATCGGCTAGCCTCGTTTGTCGATCAAATTGAGCCCTTGGTGGAATCATGGAGGCAATGGCAGCAGAACACCATGCGTGCTAGTATCTGTAAAAAGAGGCATAAGTCTACAACCTTCCTACGGTGATCGAGACTATGAAAGTTGGCAGTTAACGTTAGATCCTCTATTTGGCGCACTGCTCAAGTAGGAGTAACGAGTGCTTAGGAGCTGAAGTCCAAGCATGAGAGCAATACTCCATAGCCTGACGCACTTGAGCATTATAGAGTACCAAAAGCTGCTTTGGAGTGAACAACTTCCTCGCACGAAATTATGTACTTATTCAATTTACGTAGCTTTTGAGGTGATAAATCTGTAATCAATGTTAAAAAGTCGCATCAGTTATATTGGTATCTTGATTGAGATGTGAATATCTGAAGAAAGAAAGCTCCCATGTGTTGAGTTAAATGGAATTTGATTCACTGATATGCCGACAAACCTGCTAACAAACGGCAGGTAGCCAGTGAAGCGGTTATCTCGATTGAACTGCTACTGTCAATTAGGATGATTTCAAGTGATTGTTTCAATGAATCAACATCTCTATGTGTTGACAACTCTCAATGTCAATTAGACTGCAAATGAAAAAACACACAATTCCGAATATTTCACAAGTTTGTCTGAAGAAGGTGTCTGATATAGACACCGAAACGTTACATTATCGTTTTCATTAATTATTTTTTTTAGTTTTACTGTTAGGTTAGGTTAGGAAACGTTACATTCCCCTTTTCATTTATTTATTTTTTTAGTTTTACTGTTAGGTTAGGTTAGGTTAGGTTAGGAAACGTTACATTATCCTTTTCATTTATTTATTTTTTAGTTTTACTGTTAGGCAACAATGATTTCAAAACCAATTTGCTCCTGACAAATAAGTACAAAGATTTTTAGAAATGCAGAATCCTCCCAGATTATATTTCAATCGATATTCATAGCTGTAGTATTTCCTGCATTAGAAGTGGCCCAATTATCTGGATTTTGTCATTTGCCGTCACATCTAGCAGCAACAAAATAAGATCTCCCTAATCACATTCTGCAAAGTATACAAACGATTCTCACAATGAAGACGAAAACCTTGTAACAATAACTTGCAATTTTATCAGAATATAGTTCATGTCGATATTCAGTTGATGAATGTTCTCTTTTACACCTGCCCTTCAAAATTTCGAATCCGTTCGAAAGTTATCGTGTTCACGACGAGACGGCAGGACAGATTCATTTTTGACGCCGGATTCATCATCAGTCCAACCAAGTCGTTGGAGACAACTTCTGGCTGAAAATTACAGGCATTTGGGCAAAACGATAGCACGCTGTTTACCTAGGAACAAGCACGCAATGAGATCAATATTCAAATTTTGATTCTAAATATCTAGAAATATTCAACGTTTAAATTGTTCTGGAATGTTGAGATATTTTCTGCACTGCTCGAATCTCAAGCTAATCATTCGAATGAAACAAAATAACCAACTTCATATTTGAAGTTTCTAAAATGCTTTTTTAGGTTTTCACTTCCAGTCTCTGAAACAGAAATAATGAAGATATTTTTTACTAGAAAATCAATTATCACCAAATTTCATAAAAAGAACAAATTCAAATTTAGAACGAAAAATATCTAATCAGAATTCTAATGATGATCAGGTACAAACAGAAAACCGTCAAGAGCAACCAAATTTGTTCAACGTCATTCCTTAATATTATTATATTCCTGGCGTTTCAGAAAAAATGAGAAGAATTGGTTCCAAATTCAACACAAGAACTGTTTTCAAAACACAAAATGATTTGAGATCCATTCTAACCAGAACGAAACCAATGAATGAGACACAAAAATCGGGTTTATAATATTTCCTGTATAAGTGGAAAATCTTATACAGATAAAGACATCAAGACCTTTAGAGATAAGAAAAAGGGAACATGAGAACAACATCAAAAATAAAGACATTACAAGATCACAAATCGCAGATCATGTGTGCTCAAATAGCGAACTGAGACAACACAAAGATTCTAATGACGGAACCTGATACTTATAAAAGGAAAATTAAAAAATCCACATGTACTTTGTTAGATGAAGTAGATAATTTGGCCAATTGTTGTGCTGGAATAGATCGTATTTGGTTCGATTTATTGAAGAACGAAATGACATCAGGAAATCTCAAAATTAAATAAATCTACATCTCTATGTGTTGTCAACTTTCAATGTCAATTTTCTTTTTTTAGTTTTACTGTTAGGCAACAATTTTTTCAAAAACAATTTGCTCCTAACAAAGATTTTCGCAGGAGCCCTTCATCTTAATTAAAAATTTTTAAATTATTTCTGTTTCAGAGACTGGGAGTAAAAACCTAAAAAGTTTTTTATAAATGCAGAATCCTTCCAGATTATATTTCAATCGATCTTCATAGCTCAAGTATTTCCTGCATCAGAAGTGGCCCAATTATCTGGATTTTGTCATTTGCCGTCACATCTAGTAGCAACAAAATAAGATCTCCCTAATGACATTCTGCAAAGTATACAAACGGTTCACACAATGGAGACGAAAACCTTTTAACAATAACTTTATGCAGGGGAAACGCTTCCAATTTCATCGGATTATAGTTCATTTCGATATTCAATTTATGCATGTGATCTTTTACACGTGTTTGGCATATTTTCAGGGAAACGTTCTCGGTTTCCTCGCATTGTCGAGTTACACAATTTGCATCGAGAGTTCGATAGGATTCTGATAGGATGTCATTAAAATTTCATCCGAAGATCTTCAAAGGATTTTTAGTCATTATGTTAGACGGGGTTGGTTTTGCCGTACCGCCTACTAGTTTGCTTTCATAATTGAGCGCTCGTTCTAGTTAAACGAGTGCTATATCGTTTGGCCCAAATGTCTCTAATTTTCGAGTATAAGATTATCTATGATATGAATGTAATTCGAATTAAATAAATAAACTCTTTATCCTAAAAAATGCAGCAATTACATTTTTTTGATGAAATTGTACATAGTGATTAAAAAAAATTTTCGAATTTGAGTTTTTTCAATTTTTTGCATTTTCTGAGAACACTCCTTATAGTAATTTATATTTTTCACACCATCAGAGAGTAGATATTTCAACGAACAAAAAGCCCCCAAACTTTTTGAAAAAAGCTGATATTTTGACGTCAGAATTTTCGATTGAAAGTTGGGGTGCTTTTTTGATATTAAGTTAAAATAAGACGAAAACATGAATATTTTGAATCAAATAAATTACAGTGTATTCGGGACATAATAAGATAAGTTTTCACAAAATTCCGTAAAAAATTTTTTTTTTCTGAAAAAGATATAAATAAAAAACCAAAAACTTGGTTTTTTGAATTTTTCACCTAAATTTTGGGGTTATGTGAAGAAATTGCGAAAACAAAAGTTGTAGATCTTTTCATTACCTACAACTTTGCCATTTAACTTTTTTCCATAGGACTTGTAGTTTTGCCGGAAATCAAGGAAAACCATTTTTCACCCTTAAAAACTCACCCCTTCCACTTCCCGAACTCAGATCGACCGTAATTTATTTTTCCTTTCATTTTGATCATATTCCCCTCCTTTTCTTATGGGTTTCATCCTACTGCAATTTTTTTTCATTTTTTACCATTTTTGAAGGTTTCGGCCCTGGTCTAGATGACGAATTCGTGATCAAATTTACTTCTGTTCGTGGAGCCATCCTGCCGTTGGCACAATAACTTTCAAGGGATTGTCCTAGAGACTTGAAATTTTAGGATATGTTCGGTTCGCAAATGGCTCGGTTATGTTCGTTAACCAGCCATATCGTATGGGGTGTTCCATAAAATTTTTGTTCCTCAATATCTCAGACAAAACGAAACCCATCGAAAAGAAATGTTGCGGCCATATGCAAGATGCTCATAATAAACTTCGTGCTTAATTTGCTGCCCATTGTGTGAACAGAACCGTAGAAAATTGAATTGGAATATTGAAAAGAAGTAACTTCATATTTCCATAAAAAATATCCGATTCGGATGAAATTCATTTTATAAATAAATATTGATACACTGAATATTCATGCAGAATTTCGTGACCATTGTGCTAACAGAACCATAGAAAATTCAATTGGAATATTGACAAGATGAATCTATATATTTCCATAAAAGGATATCCGATTCGGAAGAAATTTTTCTTGTGAATGAAGATTGTTATGCTGAATATTCTAGCAGAATTTTGTGATCATAGTGTTTACCGAACCATAGAAAATTCAATGGGAATATTGAAAAGAAGAATCTCTAGATTTCCATAACAGAATAACCGATTCAAGTGAAATTTATTTTGTGAATCGAAACTGATATACTGAATGTTCCTGCAAAATTTCAAGAGGATCTCATTATCAGAACCATATAATTAATTTTTTTGTGATTATTTTTTTTACATATTTCCTTTTTTGAATCATTTCCAGAGTATGATTCCGATTGTGCTGAGATTCTGCATTCATGTGTTTGGTATCAATCTCAAGTCCTATATGAAATTTCAAGTTAATAGTCTTATTTCTCCACCAAAGAACGAGCGCTCAAAAGTTCCTGCTCAGGGCTTCTCTTATTTTTTACCTTTCATATGATTTGTCATCTTGAAGCACAAATAATGGGTAATAAAAATATCACAGTCTTATTGAAATTTTTCCTTGAAATTGCTTCAATATAAGAAAAAACACTTCAACAATCAGAAAAATTTTTCAAAGCAGATCTGGCTATCCAATTCTCATTCATCAATATTGTCCATTAGACATCGAAATCAGTTTTCGTCTATCTTTGTTAGAAATAGGACTTTCCATTCAAAAGTGTCGAATTTGGTTCACCCCGTACAACTTGAGTAAGGTTGAAAGATGTCAAATATCTAGAATAAGATGAATAATTTTTGTGAATAAATATGTTCTTCTTTCTGAAAATTCAATAAATTACTCTGGAACAGTACTCACTCTTCCAGCTAAGATATCATCACTACCGAAAATCTATGGATATCAAAAAATAGGGTAATCCGATCGCAGACAACAATAGTAGAAAGTGAAGAGTTTCTCAAGGTTCAGAGCGAATTATTGTACCCGACTAGGGTGAAAAAAGTATCAACACTTTATCCGACTCAATTTGCAGAAAATGAGAACTAATACAAATCCACTTCCAATGTTTCATTTCACCCCTCTTGGCGTTGTTGAAATTCCTTTTGTTATCCTTCGGCGGATTGTTTAATGTTCTAAACATGTTTTTTAATCTGACCCAGCTCAGACAGGATCTCAGTCCATTAGTTCAAAGCAAGGCACACGCTTGAACGCCTATGTCGGCTCCTTTCAATCAAAGATATTTTTTCTATTCAGCGTCCACTGAAATTTTCTCAGATGCCTACCTGTACTCATTACAAAAAGGGAATGTAGATGGCAAGCCACTGATACGTTTCAGCGTCTCATACCCTTCCACCAATGATGAAGCGTGCTTGCATTTCGTAGAAGAAGTTTCACTGTTTTTTGAGGAGATTTGACTAATAGCATTAGGAGCGAACCGGACAATGGAAGTTAAGTCCAAATGAGAGATAAGCTCATTCTCAAGAATTCTAGAGTGCCTTTCATCGGAGTATTTTGCTCTTTGTCATTGTAATGTTGCTTCATATTATCATCAACTGTAGCATTTTTGTCAACATTGTGCAGTCTAGCGGTGAGGGTGTTTTCTTTAAGTCTAATGGTAACGATGTTGTAGGATTTATAATTTGGAGTTATTAGCACTTCGGCTTGAGGATTTTCAGATGGAATATGCTGGTTAAAGGTGCAGTTCTAGACAATAATACTGTAGTGCATAAGAAATTTGTATTCTTCGAAGATATCGTTTCAATTTTTTTAAATTAGGTGAATAATATTAGACAATATTAAGGCTGGACTCTAAGGAGTTATGTCATTTTGACATAAGTTTGTCACACGTTTTTTATCATTATTCCGAAATTAAATTCGATATTTAGGATGAAATATCACTATTTAAATCTATGGGAGATGATTACCCTTCAGTAGGGTCCTGTAGCGGTCTTATAAGAACAGAAGATTCGAAAATCATCACTTGGAACGCCAGACCTGGTTTAAAACACCCTCCTAGCCCAAGAGCAAGAATTACGTATTTTGTATCTGAATATTGAAGATATTTATTCGAATAGTTTTAAGTTTCAATTTTGTAAAAACTGTGCTGGTATCATACGACAGAATAGTATGGTACCCCGTTTTGCACCAACCTCAGCTAGGGACTTTTTTGTTTCATGTGTTGTATTTTGTTAGCTCTCAATTCAACAGAATAAATAAATAAATAAATCCGATTTATGCCATTTTATTATTTATCAGAACTTTTATTTCAGATAGGAGAATCATGAAATATAGATCAATCCGATCGAGAAAGTTGAAACATCCCAGAAAATATTATATAACGTCTTCTAAAGGCGTTATAAAATGTTTCTTCTATTTACATATATTCTTCTCGTTTCCGATGCATTAATAATCGGAATTTTCGTTATTTGTAATGCTAATTATCTATTGTTTGGATAGATCTGACGACATTAAAACAGAATTATTACCATTCGTCCTTACGAAGATCTTGAGAATAAATTCCTATTAATTTAAATGTTGATTTAATTTATCCCTATAAAATTCGGCAGATTTGGAAAATTTTGTGGAAAATATGTTGCGAAGACCTTCAAAGTTTTTGGATTTATGTTTTTTTGTGTTCGATTTATTTTTTCTGTATTCTTACGGAATGCATGGAGTAATGATAATGATCATGGCTTTCATTAATGAAATATGACAATATGACATCAGTCACGAAATTTTTCTTTCTGAGAATTTTTTAGCAAAAATTTGAATAAAACTTTATTAGTGCATCTATGGGAGATGATTACCTTTCAGTAGGGTCCTGTAGCGGTCTTCGAAGAACAGAAGATCCGAAAAATCATCGCTTGGAAGGCCAAACTTGGTTTAAAACACCCTCCTGGCCAAAGAGCAAATATTTGAGTATTTTGTGTTTGAATATTGAAGGCATTTCAAAGGGCAAGAGTGATACCTGATAAATAATTGTTCCATATATAAATTTCAGGATGGCTTGAGAGCTATACATGAAATTACCGAGTCGTTTTTGAATTGGGTTGTTAATTTTAAATCGATTTAGTAGAGTTTTTTAATCATTTAATTTTTCTGTTTCTTTTTTCTGCTTTGATTTTTTCGTTTCAGATTCAGAATTCCGAAGGCATCCTGGAGAGGGTTATCGTTCATTTGGACTAAATAAAGAAGAAAACCTTCAATATTCTAATAGTTTTAAGTGTTATTTTTGTTGAAACGGCGAGACAGGGTTTTTTCTACTGGGGTTTTTCCCTGAGCTCTGGTATCATACGAAAAATAGTATGGTACCCCGTTTTGCACCAACCTCAGTTAGGGATTTTTATTTTTGTTTTATGTACTGTATTATGTTAGCTCTTGATTTCAAAAGAATATATATATATATTAATGAAATGAAGGCTATTTCCTCTCATTATTTTTAATGGAAAATATTTTAATATTTTCGCCGGGAATAACACGAATGAATTTTTCTATTGTGAGCTAAAAAGTTTTTAAGAGTAGACAACATTGAGATATATCGATTGAAATATAATCTGGGAGGATTCTGCATTTCTAGGAAACTTTTTTTTAAGTTTTCATTCTTAGTCTATGAAAGAGAAACAATTTAAAAATTTTCAATTATGATGATGTGCTCCTGCGTATATCCTTGCACAAATTTCTCAGGATCAAATTGGTTTTAAAAAAAATTTTCGTCAGAAGAAGGAGCCTTATATAGACACCGAAACGTTACGTTACGTTACAAATTCTGCATGAACATTCAGATTATCAATCTTCATTTATAAAATGAATTTCATCCGAATCGGATAAATTTTTATGGACGGCCCCAGGGACAATTGAATTTGACCACAAATTCGTCATCAGGGAACCCTATCGTTCGACACCATTTTCGGCTGAAATTCGAAAATTACAGACATTTGGGTAGAACTCGATTAAGTAGAACGAGCCCTCAAAAAGAGCCTTCGTTCAAAATCAACGCATAGGAGAATTTTCTGGGAGAGCCTGCAGTTTCAGAAATATCGAATTTATTTATTTCTTTTCGCACTCAACGGCATACCGGGTGAATGAACCAGAACCCAGAATCCGACGAATGATTCCAATGTTTCCGCATAAATACTCATATATTTTCCCATATCTGAATACCAGATAAATCCATATTCACTACAGATAGTTAATAGGAACACCACCGCTTCAGCTCGTCACATATTGAACATTTCCGTTTCGATGCTCCATCGAATCCACGATGGCTGGTTTTCAAAATTGATCCCATATAAACGCTCTATTAGGGATCGCCCTTTGAAATCTGTAGGTCCATAAGCTCGATAGCGCTATGGGGGTTCCCAGGTGTTGTGGTTGTTTACAATATCTCCGTCCACAAGTTGGCTCGATGACATATGACTGACATAAATTTGATATGTTAACTATCGGTTAATTGGTTCGCAACAATTGTATTTCATCCCTTTCAAGTACGTTTATATATTATTTGGGGGGATTTACTTGTAAACGGAAATTCGGTTTTATTGGGAACGATATTTTCTAGTGTGCGATTTGAATAGGATACTGAATTTTAATTCTGTAGTGTATTAATGTTGATTATTATTTATTATGTTCACCCTTATTTGTAACACGTTGGCGAGTATGTGTATGTGTTCATAAGTGATAAGAACCTGATCGGGGTGTCCTAAATTCTATGTCTAGTGGGGGGATCTCAGGAACCAATTACCCGATAGACTTACGACAAATTGTATCAAGCCAACAACCATCTATCGTGAGTCGTTAATCCACAACTAACAACAGGAATAAAAACGATTTCAGCAGAAGAAACTTCTGCTTCATGTTAGTTGTCGTTGTATCAGTTGATAATTTATATTTCCATGAAATAAAATTCCCAAAACCACAAGCATTTTGCCCATCACGTACTACCAATTACCACACTAACAGAAATAACGACAATCCAATTGTGCGAAGTTCGGGAAGGGGTTGTGATTGAATCCAGTCTGCTTTTCCAATTACCCGACAGATTTACGGCAAATTGTATCAAGACAACAACCGTCCATCGTGTGTGGTTAATCTTCAATTATCAACAGGAATAATTACGATTTCAGCAGTAGAAACGGCCGCTCTATATTAGGTGTCGTTGTATCATTTAATAATTTCTATTTCTATGGAATTAAATCCCCAAAACCACAACAAAATTACCCATCACGTACTTCCGATTACCATACTAACAGAAATAACGACAAACCAATTGTGCGAAGTTCGGAAAGGGGTTGTGATTGAATCCAGTCTACTTTTCCAATTACCCGATAGGTTTACCTCAAATTGTATCAAGCCAACAACAGTCCATCGGGGGTCGTTAATCTACAACTAACAAAAGGAATAACAACGATTTCATCAGTAGAAACTGCTGATCTAAGTTAATTGCCGTTGTATCAGTTATTAATTTCTATTTTAGCCGACCTCGAAATGAAAGGTGATTTATATTTGTACGAAATTGAACAGTAATGACCCATTTTAATGCTCAATTTTGGCGGTGCAATCCTCATGGCAACCGTTCACAAAGTATTCAGAAGCACTACGAGAAATGTCAAAACTCTACTGGAACGTAAAAACATAGAAATTCCATTTTGTCAAATGTATGTCTCGTGAAAAATGAGAATGTATTTCAATCGAGAATTTATACACAGGTCATATTGAGATCGTCTGAAAAATCTTATAATCAACTCTGTTATTAATCTAGCGAACGCGTTAAAATATCTTGACCTTTAATAACCTAGTTGATTGAATAACTAGTTCTTCGAAATGAAATCCCCAAAACCACAACAAAATTACCCATCACGTACTTCCGATTACCATACTAACAGAAATAACGACAATCCAATTGTGCGAAGTTCGGGAAGGGGTTGTGATTGAATCCAGTCTGCTTTTCCAATTACCCGATAGATTTACGACAAATTGTATCAAGCCAATAACCGTCCATCGTGTGTGGTTAATCTACAACTAACAACAGGAATGAAAATGATTTCAGCAGTAGAAACTGCTGCTCTAATTTAGTTGTCGTTGTATGAGTTAATAATTTCTATTTCTTTGAAATAAAATCCCCAAAACCACAAGCATATTGCCCATCACGTACGACCAATTACCACACTAACAGAAATAAAGACAATCCAATTGTGCGAAGTTCGAGAAGGGGTTGTGATTGAATCCAGTCTGCTTTTCCAATTACGCGACAGATTCACGACAAATTGTATCAAGACAACAACCGTCCATCGTGTGTGGTTAATCTTCAATTATCAACAGGAATAATTACGATTTCAGCAGTAGAAACGGCCGCTCTATATTAGGTGTCGTTGTATCAGTTAATAATTTCTATTTCTATGGAATTAAATCCCCAAAACCACAACAAAATTACCCATCACGTACTTCCGATTACCATACTAACAGAAATAACGACAATCCAATTGTGCGAAGTTCGGAAAGGGGTTGTGATTGAATCCAGTCTACTTTTCCAATTACCCGATAGGTTTACCTCAAATTGTATCAAGCCAACAACAGTCCATCGGGGGTCGTTAATCCACAACTAACAAAAGGAATAACAACGATTTCATCAGTAGAAACTGCTGCTCTAAGTTAATTGTCGTTGTATCAGTTATTAATTTCTATTTTCGCCGACCTCGAAATGAAAGGTGATTTAAATGTGTACGAAATTGAACTTTAATGACCCATTTCATGCTCAATTTTTGGCTATTTTAATGTGCAATCCTCATGGCAACCGTACACAAAGTATTCAGAAGCACTATGAGAAATGTCAAAACTCTAGTGGAACATAAAAACATAGAAATTTCATTTTGTCAAATGTATGTCTCGTGAAAAATGAGAATGTATTTCAATCGAGAATTTATACACAGGTCATATTGAGATCGTCTGAAAAATCTTATAATCAACTCTGTTATTAATCTAGCGAACGCGTTAAAATATCTTGACCTTTAATAACCTAGTTGATTGAATAACTAGTTCTTCGAAATGAAATCCCAAAAACCACAAGCATATTGCCCATCACGTACTACCAATTACCACACTAACAGAAATAACGACAATCCAATTGTGCGAAGTTCGGGAAGGGGTTGTGATTGAATCGAGTCTGCTTTTCCAATTACGCGACAGATTTACGACAAATTGTATCAAGACAACAACCGTCCATCGTGTGTGGTTAATCTTCAATTATCAACAGGAATAATTACGATTTCAGCAGTAGAAACGGCCGCTCTATATTAGGTGTCGTTGTATCAGTTAATAATTTCTATTTCTATGGAATTAAATCCCCAAAACCACAACAAAATTACCCATCACGTACTTCCGATTACCATACTAACAGAAATAACGACAATCCAATTGTGCGAAGTTCGGGAAGGGGTTGTGATTGAATCCAGTCTACTTTTCCAATTACCCGATAGGTTTACCTCAAATTGTATCAAGCCAACAACAGTCCATCGGGGGTCGTTAATCTACAACTAACAAAAGGAATAACAACGATTTCATCAGTAGAAACTGCTGCTCTAAGTTAATTGTCGTTGTATCAGTTATTAATTTCTATTTTCGCCGACCTCGAAATGAAAGGTGATTTAAATGTGTACGAAATTGAACATTAATGACCCATTTCATGCTCAATTTTTTGGCTATTTTAATGTGCAATCCTCATGGCAACCGTACACAAAGTATTCAGAAGCACTATGAGAAATGTCAAAACTCTAGTGGAACATAAAAACATAGAAATTCCATTTTGTCAAATGTATGTCTCGTGAAAAATGAGAATGTATTTCAATCGAGAATTTATACACAAGTCATATTGAGATCGTCGGAAAAATCTTATAATCAACTCTGTTATTAATCTAGCGAACGCGTTAAAATATCTTGACCTTTAATAACCTAGTTGATTGAATAACTAGTTCTTTGAAATGAAATCCCCAAAACCACAAGCATATTGCCCATCACGTACTACCAATTACCACACTAACAGAAATAACGACAATCCAATTGTGCGAAGTTCGGGAAGGGGTTGTGATTGAATCCAGTCTGCTTTTCCAATTACCCGATAGATTTACGACAAATTGTATCAAGCCAACAACCGTCCATCGTGGGTCGTTAATCTACAACTACCGAATACACGATCAACACAACATAATGACATCGGAGAACAGAGAACGACAGAGAGCCATAACCGGAGATTAGGATAATAATGAGGGTAATTCTCATTTCACGTGGGGGTAAATAAAGGAAGCGAATGTTGCCGATGGGGCGGCTACGGCTCCCACGGTCCAAATGATATTAAGAGTAATCTGATACGAAACAGTTGATACATGGGCCACGGGGACATACGTGTTTTTGCGAATGAGAACCTATTTAATTACGCAGCATTAGAATGACGTCGATTTTGGGAATAGGGGGTGGTTTGCGCGAATAATTGGGTGGTCGGGAATTAACGTGAAATGTAAATCGATTTTGGTTCTAAATGACAAGTATATTCTGTTCATTATCCTTGGAAATGTGGTTTCCATTTCAATTAGTGTGTTTTTGATTTACTCGACCACCATTCACCCATAGGTGCAGTTTGTATTGATTTCGACATAATAATTTAATCAGTATAAGAGAATTTTTTTCGTTCACCTTTGTAATTTATGGTTTTACAGTGACTCTTATTTCATAGTACTAAATTCACTTTTACTAAATCAGTGAGGAGACTCTGAAATACCTATAAATTTAGACAAACCAGTAAAAAAGAAAATTTAAACTACTACTTTCTTTTCTTCATCTTGTTGTGCGTTTTTTGCATCTTATTTTTTCTATCATCTCTGAATTCACCTATCTAATTAAGCAGCATTAGAATGACGTCGATTTTGGGAATAAGGGGTGGTTTGCGCGAAAAATTGAGCCTAAAATTGGGTGGTCGGGAATTAACGTGAAATGCTTATCGATTCTGGTACGGAATGACTAGTATATTCTGTTCATTATCTTTGCAAAATCCGTTTCAATTAGTGAGTTTTTGATTTACTTGACCACCATCCACCCTCAATTTGTTCCTGATTATTTCTACTTGGTTTCGGTAGAGATTTAGATATTTCAAATTAAATTGAAAAATGGGTGTAATTGATATTCTCGTCAAACTGTATCTATAAAATAATTTGATATCTGTTTCACTTGGTGTGTTTTCGATTTACTCGACCAAGGCTCACCCTCAAATGCTGATAACCTCTACTTGCAGTTTGTATTGATTTAGACATTTCAATTTGATTAGTATAAGTAAATTTTTTCGTTCACTTTATTTATGATTTCACATCAGCAACTTTAGTTTCCTAGTACTAAATTCACTTCTATTAAATCAGTGAAGGTATACTCTGGAATACCTACTCTATAAATGTAGACAAACCAGTTAAAAGAAATCAAACTACTACTTTATTTTCTTCATCTTGTTGTGCGTTTTTTTTGCATCATATTTCTATTTAGTATCTTTGCATTTACCTATTTAATTACGCAGCATTAGAATGACGTCGATTTTGGGAATAGGGGGCGGTTTGCGCTAATAATTGGGCCTAAAATTGGGTGGTCGGGAATTAACGTGAAATGCAAATCGATTTTGGTACGAAATAACAAGTATATTCTGTTCATTATCTTTGGAAATGTGATATCCATTTCAATTAGTGTGTTTTTGATTTACTCGACCACCATTCACCCTTAGTTGCTGATAATCTCTTTTTGCAGTTTGTATTGATTTCGACATTATAATTTAATTAGTATAAGAGAATTTTTTTCGTTCACTTTTTTCATTTATGGTTTTACAGTGACTCTAGTTTCATAGTACTTAATTCACTTATTAAATCATTGAAGAGACTCTGGAATACCTACCCTATAAATTTAGACAAACCAGTTAAAAGGAAAACTCAAACTACTACTTTATTTTCTTCATCTTGTTGTGCGTTTTACCTCTTTCTGTTGTGTTATCTTCGCATTTACCCATTTAATTAAGCAGCATTAGAGTGACGTCGATGTCGATTTTGGGAATAGAGAGTGGTTTGCGCGAATAATTGGGCCTCAAATTGGGTATAAATTGGGTGGTCGGCAATTAACGTGAAATGGAAATCGATTTTGGTACGGAATGACAAGTATATTCTTCTCATTATCTTCGGAAATGTGATATCAGTTAGTGTTTTTTGCCTTTTTGATTTACTTGACCACCATCCACCCTTGGCTGCTCATTGGATTCAGTAGAGATTTAGATATTCTCGTCAAATTGTGTGTATTATTTTTGGAAATGTGATATCTGTTTTACTTGGTGTGCTGAAAATCTCTTCTTCATGTTTGAATTGATTTAGGCATTTTCATTTAACTAGTATAAGTTAATTTCTAAGTGAACTTCTTTTATTAATGGTGTAAGTAGTTTTGTATTACTTATTTCATTTTTATTAAATCAGTGCGTTTTTTTTTTGCATCTTATCTCTTTCTGTTATCTATTATCATTTACCTATCGATTTTGCTGCATTAGAATGACGTCGATTTTGGGAAAAGGGGGTGGTTTGTGCGAATAATTAGGCCTAAAATTGGGTTCGAATTCACCCCTGGTGGCTGATTATCTCTTCTTCGATTCAGAAGAGATTTAGATATTTTGAATAAAATTGAAGAGGAGATATAATTGATATTCTCGTCAAATTGTATGTATTCACATTGATTCTGATACGAAACGACACGTGTATTCTGTAGATTTTCTTTAGAAATGTTATATCTGTTTCAGTTAGTGCGTTTTTGATTTACTTGACCACCATCCAACCTCACTTGCTGATAATCTCTTCTTGCAGTTTGAATTGATTTAGACATTTTTTTTTAATTAGTTGTAATGAAGTTCAATTTTATAACTGAGTTAATGAGTAATTGATCTTCATTTTAAAATAATTTATTCAAGTTTTCGTTTTAAATTCGGGAATTTTTATTCCGTTCAGAATTAATTCACAACAATCAGGAAAAACCGTAGTCTTCATTTAATTTATCCGAGTTTTCATTTTAAATTCGTGAATTTTTATTCCGTTCAGAATTAATTCACAACAATCAGGAAAAACCGTAGTCTTCATTTAATTTATCCGAGTTTTCATTTTAAATTCGTGAATTTTTATTCCGTTCAGAATTAATTCAAAACAATCGAAAAAACCGAACATTTAGCGGTTGATTTTGTTTTTCATACAGAAAACATCATAGAACCGTCCGCAAGAACAACGCCGATCGCCGATAACGCCGTTTTTTGCACATACGTACGATAAGCCAGTTTTAAGATGTTTTTACCGAGGTACTCTCCTGAAAATTTTAACGTTTCTGCGCCTACCTTTTCCACCCCCCTCCGGAAGATTATAAAAGGCGGGGTTTCCCTACATCGGTAATTAGTTCCGAATTATTTTCTGCTGTAGAAGTACGTTTTTCAAAGTTCCAAAATTAGTGTGCCGAATTATTTTCTGCTTGAGAGTTCCGAGATATTTTCTGTTTTAGACGTTTACCTTTTTAATTAGTTCCGAATTTTTCGCTGACGTATACTTTTCCAAATTTTTCTAAGCTTATAAATTTTCGCGTTTTCTTTAAAGTGGGTGCAAGTGCAATTGAATTGTAAGTACCGAACCGATTTATTGCAGTCCTATTTTTTTATTCCTCGTTGAGTCTACCTAAATAGCTGTTCCGTCCGATTCCTTAACAATACCTTTCCTAGTTTGTCCAGGTGCCTGCTATAGTACGTTTGTCCGTATAACCGGTGCCTGTAGTTAGTCTGTCCAGGCCATGGTCAGACCGGAGGGCTGATGCAAACCAATGCTATAGTACGTTCAACCGAATAACAATCCTGCTCTGTCCTGATCCTTAGGGCCTGTAGTTAGTCTGTCCCTCATGGCGAGTATTCCCATGGTCAGACTAACGGCATAGCCGAACCACTGCTAACCTAGCAAGTTCGACATATCCTGTTTAACCCTCTAATTTCACCTGGTCAAACCCCAACCTGTTTATACGAGAAACAAGCAAAGTGGTAGACAACGTGGTGAATTCTAGGACTGAAAGAATATCGGACAAGTATCACTCTTATACTGACCGCTTTTATTCCTGTTTTCCTGATAGTATCATATATTTGATTTCACCGTTTAAATTTAACTTTCTTTCTATTCTGGCTGACTCGTACCGGGAAATATTTGTTTCTTATGAAAGTGCTCGCAGTCAGACAAGACTGACCAATTTATATTTTGTATTGATTTCATATAGCGTCTTATTTCACTGTATTTTTATATAACTATTTTTTCGCTATCTGAATAAACTGTGTAAATTTGCTCTATTTCTGATTTTCTCTGTTATCGCTAATATCCTAGATAACGACGAACTCTGTCTCCGACTAGCAGCTGCCCTGGTAGGTTTGCTATTCTCCCTTATTAGAAAAAAGAATAGCTGGCGCTCGAGGTAAGTTTCGCCGAGAAAACCACGTTACAAAAATGGCGCCCGAGCAGGGACCGTCAGAAATAGAGTTTCAGTGAAATATTTTGCGCCCCGATTTAATACTGTACAGTTTATACCACCCGAAAGTGATTCGACTTATTCATTGGTGAAGTAAAGAGAATATTCTGAGTTTTATTTTTGACCGCTGAAAATTTTTAAATCCGTTATTTTTGACCTTTCCCTCCTTGAAACCTGTGTGAAATAAATAAATTGTTCTGAGTTTTAATTATTACAATTTATGAAACTGAAATGAAATCTCGAATTCTTTATCTGATAGTGTTTTATTTCTGAACAGTGTTGAACTTGTTTTGATATTGTTGGATTTTTTTTTCTGTTCTTGCTTTGATTTCAATACAGGTGCAGTTACAGGGAATTGAATTGTACAACCGAATAGTGCAATTGAATTGATTATTCCGAGGTAGGTGGATTTGTAGTTTGTGCTTGAGACTGAACATTTTCCATTGACCTGAACATTTATTGGTGAATGAAATAAAAGACTTGGTGTTTTATTCCTGCTGGTTAACCTGTTAACTGTTACGATATTTATATTTTGACTATTATCTGTGCGATTGAATTGAACTGCTGGGACAGTGAATTTTTCGGTCAACAGTTTATGAACTATTGCTATTTTAGTGATACCTGATTATTACACAAGTGAGTCGTTTAAACCGGACATTCTTAAACTGTTGACTTTTGGTGCATTTTTAGCAGTGGACTATTTTTGGTATACCTTAACACTGTTATATTTTATAATTGCTATTTAACCTGACACCGCACACCAATATACTCTGAAATTATTTGAACATTGCTGTTAATAATATTCTGTTGTTGTTGGACTTTGAATTTATATGGACTAGACCTTTCTGTTTCATTTATGCTATTCTATTGATTGCTGATTGATTGCTTGTATACTGGCTACTTGTTTTTGATAATTCTTTACAGCTACACGTAGTGCGTTGTCTCTGGGGGACACTTTAAACAACAACGGGCTAACTTGTAACGGGACTTCGTTGAACTCTGTGCGAGTGAACAAATAGTTGATAGTTCGTGAGTGATATAACCGGGAACTGTGTATACTTTTAATCGAACACAACCTAACCTTACGTAAAAGACTTAACCGCAGATAGTAAACATGGATGTGAACGGCTATTGAGTGACGAGTTAACCTACGAACTTCAACTCAGAGGACAAACAATACCAGGCACAGTGATGCCTAAGCGAAATTTACTACGACAGGTCATTCAATCAAATACACCGTTACAATCTGTGACATGGATGGATCCTACCTTGGATATAGAGATATGCCAGAATATACTCACCGATTTAGTGGAATCAATTCAACACTTCAACCACGACAATGCCGATAACGAATATTCAAGCATTTTCACAAGGCTAAAACACGTACAAGGAAGATTGAACTTTATTGACACCACTGATGAGTCACAGTCACAATTGGTCAGTCAGCTAAAAGAAGCTACAGCCAGAGCCTTGGATGCGTTACAGGAAGTTCATAAGGGCAGCCTTCAACAACCGTCTTCGCAGCAAGAGGGGAGATCTCTCTTGGACCTGGAGGTCCCGCCTTCCCCTGGGGTGTCCCCTATTCAGCCCCAGCGAGCAGCAGGAGTCGAACCATCGCTTGTTGACCTCGGAGAAGACATCCGTCCACCGTCCACTGGTGCAGTCTCACGAGCTCACACACCTGAAAGAAATTCTATATTAGATCGAGTTATAAATGACACCAGAAGGACATGTAGAGCAATACTACAGGAGATATCTTTTCCGGCAAATATACCGCCAAGAAACCCCCTCAGACCGTTGGCACAAGGCAATTACCGACCTGAACCCGAAGCCCGATTTACCTCAACACCGTCAGTTCCCCTGTACAAATGGACAATTTCATTTGATGGCACTAAAAGTGTCACCGATTTCATCGATGAAGTGGAAAGACTGGCCGAGTCACGCAAAGTACCACTAGGACAGGTGTTCGACTCTGTATACGAACTCCTGAGGAAAGACGCCCGGGATTGGTTCATCCCCCGTAGAGGAACGTTTCAAAACTGGGACGACTTCAAATTCCAATTGAAGGACGCTTTCCTACCGGTAATTACGAAGAAAACCTGTTGGAGGAAATAAAAAGGCGAACGCAGGGCCCGGATGAGAAACTTCTGCTCTATGTTACGAGAATGCAGAATCTGTTCCAGAAATTATCCTGCAACCGACCGTCCGAAGAGGAACAGATCCGTCTGATTAGACAGAGGTTACTACCGTCTCTGCAACAAGCCCTGGCCTTCCAAGAAACTAGGACTTATGATGAGCTCCTACGGAAGGGAAAAGTGGTTGAACTGGTTCAATGGCAGATGAACCAATACACCAGGCCACCCTCCAAACCGGGCCTCATTGATGAACCGCACCTGACCTACAACACACAGCAGCGAAACCGCTATCAGGCCAATTGCTCGCTGGACACCGACAACCGGACTGAGACCTCTGTAACTCCGGACCGGACCGACCGACAGAAAGAAAGAAATTTGAGGGTCTCTTACCAGACTCAATGTTTCCGCTGTGGTGGATACGGCCACATGCGCCGAGAGTGTCGCAGACCGCCGAAACTGTTCTGTTCCAGGTGCCAGAGGGAGAATATTCTCTCCCGAGACTGTCCGTGTTCGAGAAATGGAGGTGTGGAATTGGGGTCGACCATATCTCTGGGGACATTGACTCCACTGTCACCGTCCGTCTGTAATGAAAATCGTCCGTTAATAGACATTCATGTAGTTAGTAAATCTTTCCAGGCACTAATAGATACCGGAGCCACCAAGAGCTTCTGCAGCCAGAAAGTGGCCGGGCACTTGGAAGAGAGAGGAATAAAAGGAGAGCCTATGATCAATAACTTTGTAGTGATAGCCAATGGTAAGACCACCGTCACACCTAAACGCTACACCACTCTAGTCAGGATAGACGATTATACCCTGGCAGACTTAACATTCCTACTAATTCCTGACCTACCAGTGGACGTCATACTGGGAATGGACACACTGTCAAACTACAACTTCAGCATTAATCTGAAAACCGCAGAATGCTATCTAGAAGGCCGACTGATCTCCAAACCGACTCCTGTCAACGAACCAACCCCTGAAGTGCATCTCGCCAGTGAACATCTGCTAGAACTGACCTGTGAACAACAGAAGAAACTAGATGAATGTGCCCCTCCTGCCGACACAGTTCCACTGCCGTTGGGAACCGCCAAACAAGCTGGTTCACCGTCTACTTCTGGGCAACACCACCAGGGTGAACCGTCCGGCATGAGCAAAGATGGGGAAACCGCCACATCAAACCGTGGAGCAGTTCCTATGGAAGTGGACACCTGGGAAAAACCTAGAGGTAATAATCTAAAATCCCGTCCTTTCATTCCCAAAAGCCCCGAATTAAACCTAGAGGTATAATCTAAAATCCCGTCCTTCATTCCCAAAAGCCCGCATTAACTACCTTCCAGAATCCGTACTGTTGGTACCATGGGCCACAATGTGTACCTGGAACTCCGTCCTGGCATGTGCTGGAAATGTGGCCAAGGAGAACACAGCAGAGCCAACTGCACAGGAACACCGTTACTGTTTTGTAGTCGTTGTGGTTTGCTAGGCACCCTCACCCGGAACTGTCCCTGTCACACCTACCAGAGGGAGGTGGCTGTTCAATGTAATCTTCCGTCCCAGTCCAGACCAAGAGGACCGCTACGAGAATCCAACGGGTGCAACCAGCTCACAGGGGTTCCAGAGAAGTGAGAATCCCCACCAGCAGGGAGTTGGCTCTCCGTGCCTGCCCCAGATGCACAAAGCTCGCTGCAACCTGCAATCAGGAAAACTGTAAGAATTAATATTATCTTTCTCTACCGTTATACCGTCATTTCCAACCAACTGTTTTATTTTCGTCCAACTACTACCTGAAAACCGTTCAAAAGAACCTACGACATGTAATAACAGTTTCATAACAGTACCTGGTAATTTGTCTGATCTTAATTCTTTCTCTACCTGAAAACGACAACAAATTGGGTAAACTATCTGAAATATTGTATTAAAACTTTTAATAGATATTTGTTTTCGTTTTCTGCATGACTGAAACTAAATATAGTTGTCTGAACTGTTACCGTTGAATGAAACAAGGTTATTTCTAATTCAAAACTGTTAAATCCGTTTATGATTCCAATGGGTCCAACCCATTACACCGTTTTCATTCCGAATCAGACATTATTGTTTTACCGTTCATTATTTAACCGTCTATGGAAATGGGAAACACAGTTTCTCGAAGAAAACTCGCCAGGAAAACAGAAGAATATGGGAGAAATTTCACTGGAATCAAATGGTTAGAACTACCTGGACTACCCACCTGTAAGTCATCTGCCTGGGCCGACGTCGACGCCGACTCCACCATGGGAAATTAGAACCTCGACACCTGTACACCTGGGCTGGGTCCTAGTGCCTTCACAACCAGTCGTCAAGGGCGAATCTGAGAAGCACTATTTTGAACCACATCGAGAAAGACTTTATAATTACAAACTTACTGTACATAAGTGTAAGAACAATCCTCGGCTTATTATCCCCATCGCCAGTTCACTTTGCACATTTACTAATTAATTCACTGTTCACATCGACCAGCAACAACAGAACAACAGAAGTAAACAACAATGGCGGCGACGCATGCGCTGAGCGATGACACCTGTCCTGCGCCGGCAGCAACCACAGAACACCAACTCCGACACATAATATGGAACTACGAATTGGACTTGGACCTGCTTGGTTACCCAGAGGAACTACTAGCTGTATGATTATTGTAAGTCTGATTTCGAGCACAGGGGCGTATTAGTTCGTTGACTTGTTTGTTGCGATAGTTGGGAGCCGCGAAAATTCAAATTGTTATTGATTGAATTTTCTTTCCGTAGCAGGGGGGATGTAATGAAGTTCAATTTTATAACTGAGTTAATGAGTAATTGATCTTCATTTTAAAATAATTTATTCAGTTTTCGTTTTAAATTCGGGAATTTTTATTCCGTTCAGAATTAATTCACAACAATCAGGAAAAACCGTAGTCTTCATTTAATTTATCCGAGTTTTCATTTTGAATTCGTGAATTTTTATTCCGTTCAGAATTAATTCAGGAAAAACCGAAGTCTTCATTATTTATCGAGCATTTTAATTCGTGAATTTTATTCCGTTCAGAATTAATTCAAACAATCGAAAAACCGAACATTTAGCGATTGATTTTGTTTTTCATACAGAAACATCGTAGAACCGTCCGCAAGAACAACGCCGATCGCCGATAACGCCGTTTTTTGCATATACGTACGATAAGCCAGTTTTAAGATGTTTTTACCGAGGTACTCTCCTGAAAATTTTAACGTTTCTGCGCCTACCTTTTCCACCCCCCTCCGGAAGATTATAAAAGGCGGGTTTTCCCTACATCGGTAATTAGTTCCGAATTATTTTCTGCTGTAGAGTACGTTTTTCAAAGTTCCATAATTAGTGTCCGAATTATTTTCTGCTTAAGATTTCCGAGATATTTCTTTTTAGACGTTTACCTTTTAATTAGTTCCGAATTTTCGCTGACGTATACTTTTCCAAATTTTTCTAAGCTTATAAATTTTCGCGTTTTCTTAAAGTGGGTGCAAGTGCAATTGAATTGTAAGTACCGAACCGATTTATTGCAGTCCTATTTTTTTTATTCCTCGTTGAGTCTACCTAAATAGCTGTTCCGTCAGATTCCTTAACAATACCTTTCCTAGTTTGTCCAGGTGCCTGCTATAGTACGTTTGTCCGTATAACCGGTGCCTGTAGTTAGTCTGTCCAGGCCATGGTCAGACCGGAGGGCTGATGCAAACCAATGCTATAGTACGTTCAACCGAATAACAATCCTGCTCTGTCCTGATCCTTAGGGCCTGTAGTTAGTCTGTCCCTCATGGCGAGTATTCCCATGGTCAGACTAACGGCATAGCCGAACCACTGCTAACCTAGCAAGTTCGACATATCCTGTTTAACCCTCTAATTTCACCTGGCCAAACCCCAACCTGTTTATACGAGAAACAAGCAAGTGGTAGACAACGTGGTGAATTCTAGGACTGAAAGAATATCGGACAAGTATCACTCTTATACTGACCGCTTTTATTCCTGTTTTCCTGATAGTATCATATATTTGATTTCACCGTTTAAATTTAACTTTCTTTCTATTCTGGCTGACTCGTACCGGGAAAATATTTGTTTCTTATGAAAGTGCTCGCAGTCAGACAAGACTGACCAATTTATATTTTGTATTGATTTCATATAGCGTCTTATTTCACTGTATTTTTATATAACTATTTTTTCGCTATCTGAATAAACTGTGTAAATTTGCTCTATTTCTGATTTTCTCTGTTATCGCTAATATCCTAGATAACGACGAACTCTGTCTCCGACTAGCAGCTGCCCTGGTAGGTTTGCTATTCTCCCTTATTAGAAAAAGAATAGCTGGCGCTCGAGGTAAGTTTCGCCGAGAAAACCACGTTACATAGTACCTATAAAGTAAATTTTCGTTCACTTTCTTCATTTATGATTTTACAGTGACTCTAAGTTTCATAGTACTGATACATTCATTTAACCAGTGAAAAGACTCTAGAATACCTACCCTATAAAATTCAGACAAACCAGTTAAAAGTAAAAACATACTACTACTCTACTTTAAATTTTCTCATCTTTTTTGCAATTGACCTCTTTCTTTTATCTTCGCATTTACCTATTTAACAAGCAGCATTCGTATGGCATCGATTTGGAAAGAGGGTGGTTTGCGCGAATAATTGGGCCTAAAATTGGTATAAATTGGGTGGTCGGGAATTAACGTGAAATGCAATCGATTCTGGTACGGAATGAATAAAATAGATATAATAGATAGATAACTTTTATTCAGAAAAATTTATTCAATATCAATATTTGGTTGGACCAAACACAAAAGCTAGGCTTGTGTTGTGTTTGTTGATCCAAATATAACAAATAACCAATATTAACAAATTAACAAATAATTACAATATTAAACTTCACAGGAGACAAAACAAGTATATTCTTTTCATTATCTTCGGTAATGTGATAACCATTTCAATTAGTGTGTTTTTGATTTACTTGATCACCATCCACCCTTAGTTGCTGATTATCTCTCATTAGATTGAGATATTCCAAATGAATTCGAAGAATACGTGAAATTGATATTTTCGTCAAATTGTATGTATTAACTTTGGAAATGTGATATCTGTTTCACTTGGTGTGTTTTCGATTTACTTGACCACTATTCACCTCCAGATGCTGATTATTTCTTCTTGGAGTTTATTTTGATTTTAATTTAATTAGTATATGTGAATTTTTGAATTACTTCTTTTATTAATGGCGTTACAGTGACTTTATAAAAATATAGTTACATAGTACCTACTAATTTCTCTTTCATTAAATCAGTGAAGAGACGAAAATCGAACTACTACTTAATTTTCTTCATCTTGTTGTGCTTTTTTTGCATTTTACCTCGTTCTATTATCCATTATAATTAACTTATTTTTTTTTTAGTTTTACCCCTTTCTATTATCTATTATTATCATTTACCTATTTAATTACGCAACATTAGAATGACGTGATCAGTTATGTATAACACTTAAAGTAACGTTTTTAGGTCAAATCTCAGTATTTTTGGGTCGTCTATTCAGAAAAGTTGACGAACTCCGAAAAAATTTTTACAAAATGGCGGAAAACCTGCAATTTTCCAAATTTTTTTTCGGTTGTCAAATTGAATTTTATTTTCTGAATGAGCATAATTCTAAGAATTTCTGTGGAATTTTTTTTTTTAAAATCGAACACAATTTTTTTTTCACATGTCTACAGCGATAAAAATTTCACCCGAAATGGATAATTTTGTACAATTGTACTCTTTTATGTTGGATTCACAATGGACGTAACCATAAAACTCCCGAAACGTAAACGAAAAAGTTGAACCAATGCAAATCATATGGAACTGTTCACAATAGGCTCTGTAATTTTTACGTTTACGTTGAGCTTATGGTAGTCCGTACCTAATTCTAACGTTAATTATAGAAATTTGTTCACATTCTGTGATTTGTAGGTCTAACTCACCAACGTCGTTTTTTTCTTCTTTAGAATCTTGCTCTTCAATTTCTTTTTTTTTCAAACATCGTCTCAATAAAAACAGACTTACCGCGGGGGTTCACAAAGCTGATTGGCAATCAAATCGTTGATTTTGAGAAAAGTTCGATGGTTTACGTCAAAAATGAACTGAAATTTGCATAGAAATAATGACACTTCATCAATCAACGTGATCGGGGTTTTTTTGAAACCCAGCTTAAATACTTCATACATTTTTAATTATGACAACACTTCACAGTAATCAATTGTCAAAAAATTCATAGAACACTTATTATAAAGGTACAGAAACATCTTCTTACTCTACAAAAACGTCTATAATTTGCTACTGCGCCCAAAGTCATTTTCTGAACACATTTACGTTCACGGACAAAGTACGTTTACGTGTTTCGTTATGGTTACGTCCATTGTGAATCAGCACTTAGTTATCGATCACTAATATGAAAACAGAATTGTAGAATATCAAACGGTTTCGTCACTACAGTAATTCAAAAGTTTCGTTCAGAACTCTGAAATAATAAAAAAATGTGTTTTGAGTTCTAGAGTCAGAATTATTGAATAATTGGTATGTCCAAACTATCTAGGTGGATTTATAAAAAAAATTCAGTGAAACTTAAATGGGACTCGAACCGACGCGACGAAGTTATATTCAATAGGGAAAGAGACGGTTCTAAGGATATTAATATTCGTTGCCAGGCAACGGTAGTTCGTAGTTCATAGAGTTGGACTATTGTCAAAATTATATTCAGTGAAATTCAAATACCAGTCAAACTCTATGAACTACGAACTACCCTTGCCTGGCAATAACGGTATTAATATCCTTAGAACGTCTCTTTTCCCCTTGAATAGCTACGTCGTTTCGCGTCCCAACTAAGTTTCACTGATTTTTTTCGTTTAAATTCATCTAGAATGTTAGGACATAACATAATTTAATCATTTCGACTCTAGAACTGAAAAAATTTCTGTTTTCATATTCGTGATTCATATGTAAAGAAGTACAATTGTACTCAATTTCATTCATTCGGGTGAAATTTTTTTTATCGCTGTAGACAAAAAACTTAGGAACGATGCAGGTTGTCCGCCATTTTGTAATTTTTTTCAGAGTTCATCAACTTTTCTGAATGAAGGACCCAAAAATCTGAGATTTGACCAAAAACCGTTACTTTTAGTGTTATACATTATAATGACGTTTAACACCTGTCTCTTGCTTATGCTTCGAAAACAAAATATATTGTATGAGGCAAAAATGATTCTCCCGGTGTCCTTTACACGAATAAATATGTTTGTCCTGTTTTATGATGAAACACCCTGTAGATTATATCTTTTTCTTCTTTCATTTTACCTAAGTTTCTTTGGCCAGAATATTTGGGTTCACTGGGACAAGTAACTTATAATGAAGTAAGGAAAATATATGATTTATGTATGGGTCAAAATGATTGAGAAAAAGTTTGCTACAAAGTCTCTTTGATTTAGAGAAACACTTAATTTATTACTCCCCCATGCACATCACAAGTTCACATTGACTTTTACCAAATACCGTTACCAGAATAAAAATATTTCATCCCTTTCCGAGAAAAATTAGGTGACCAAGATAAGTGAATCACCCTGTACATAACGTGTGGTCTGATATTTACGATGTCATATAGTTACAATTTATTTATGCATTTATGGGAAAAGAGGTCGTGCTACCATAGGTTTTTATTTGGATTCCAGAACATAAACCAACTTATTACTAGGAAATTTTGACGATTTGAAAAGCCACCTTTTAACACGCTTATTTGCTTCAACATCACCATCGACACCAGTGGAACAGTACGATAACACAAAGGAGCATTTCAACGGCCTCGGATAATATGCAATAAATTATTATGAACGGCTGTACCTATGTTGCTGCCCACGTGTTCAATGGTATTTCAATTAATTGTTTTACCCAGTGTTATTTCTTTGATAAAGGTGTGAGTCATTTTTGAACAAATAAGTGTTATTCATGTTGTTTGGCAAATAGTGAATCCAACATTTAGTTCTGAATATGGAGAGGAGGTACAGTGCCAGAAATTTAGAAGCGAACGACTCTACAGATAGTCTAAGAGCCCGTGAACCCCAGACCTCCGTTATTTATAAAAGCTGAAAATTGTCTACGCATGCTCCCAACACAGGTAAGAACGATGGACCATTATGAAATTTGGGTTACCCTGGCTTTGGCAGGTAAACGGTATTAAAGGGTGGGAAATACTGATCTAATTTCGTCCAGTTATGACGAAAAGAACTTGAATATAATTTTCACAGGAATTATTTATTTCATTCATTGAGGCAAATAACTTTCCGCTCATGGCGCCCATAAGAGTGGAGAAATTTGTCGTATTCATTTTCAATAGTCATGCGATGTTATCCATCTCCCGTTTGGAGTGTTACTGATTCGATATTCGAATATTCGATCCTAGACGTTGCTTGTTGCTTGCCGCGCTTCCCCACTCACTACGACTGCCATTCCAACAGACCAGCTGCTTATTCAACATCGCATCGCTCCGAGTTTCGATTCTTCCACTGTTCCACTGGACTCCGAACCAGCGTGAATTTAACACTGAAACTCTGTGTTTCCATCCGTTTCTTCCACATCTGTATGTGGTTGGAGCCACTTGCGCAGCCAGGGGGGGGCTTTGGGGCTGCAGCCCCCCCCCCAAGATTAATTTCTTCGTTATTTCTTTCTTCATTATTTTTTTGCAACTTTCGTTATTCACTGTATCGTCAAAATTTTTCAGTTCAGCCCCCCCCAAATAAAATCCGGGCTGCGCCACTGGTTGGAGCCATATTTACAAGAAAAAATTCGCTCACATTTGGGCCTTCCGGCACATCATGAATATTTGAAGAACCATAACCCATAACCAATTATAGATATTTTTTAAGATGGCTCATAATGAAAGTTTCGTCAAAGTAGAGTCAAATGGCTTAAAACTTTACCAAACAGTGCAAACAAATGAAATCGAATGAAAATGATGGATGTTCACCATTTCTATATCTATATCACAATTTGCTAGACAACCTCGGACAACACACAAACATAATGCGATAGAACATCTTCAGATCCTGAATAAAGTCTTAAAATTCTGGAAAAAACTATATTTGAAATATTCCATTTCTAAAAATTGTCGATTCCTATTCTGTTTCTCGCCCATATCTAAGTCTATATATATTTATTTGTCTGTAACGATTCAGATAATTCACCCCATGTAGGGTGAGAGGTGCAGTTGTTGACACCCTGATATTGATTGACACTGTGCACATTTTACCGATCTAATAAACTTTGGTGGCTACATAGGTTTTTTTTCATCTCTCTTCAAATAATAAAAAGAAGATAAAAAACGCTTGACAAAGTTTCACAATTTTTATTAAAATATTTGTTACACACGCGTGTTCGGGTTTTATCCCATTTTCAAAACTGAATATATATCAACACAGAAAGAACATATTCATACACATTTCAGGTGGTTATTACATCTTGTGATTTTCAAGAGTAAAACCCCGAAACACGCGTGTCAACAATATTTTAATAAAAATTGTGAAACTTTGTCAAGTATTTTTTATCTTCTTTTTATTATTCAATCTATCATGTTTCACCAAGGGTTATGTGAGGAATCAATTTCGACTATCAAGAATGCAAGCACTCCACGCCTCACAATATATTACAGAAAGGTACTCTTAAAAATCACAAGATGTAATAACCACCTGAAATGTGTATGAATATGTTCTTTCTTGTTGATATATATTCGTTTTGAAACTGGGATAAACCCCGAACACGCGTGTCCAATATTTTAATAAAAATTGTGTAACTTTGTCAGTGTTTTGTTATCTTTCTTTTTATTATTCAATCTATCATGTTTCACCAAGGGTATGTGAGGAATCAATTTCGTCTCTCCAAATATTTCAGAATGTTTTATTTCTGTTTTAGGTGAACTTAAATTTTCTCAGGTTATCATTCTTAAAACGGCATCATTAGATATTTAGCGCGAGACTTTGCTGTAGTGTCAATAAGTGTCAGTTGCAGGAACGTCCATTAAACTCTTAATCCTCCATTATTACAAGGACTAATGGAGGATTAAGGGTTTAATGGACCTTTAAATTTTAATGGAACGTTCCTGCAACTGAGCATTAGTGTATTTGTAAGATTTTACTCACGGATAGCGACTGCGTGTATTTTTCGATTTGTTCTGTTTCATATTCATTAGTTTCTACTGTTTGAAGAGTTCGAAGGAATATCTAATTGATGTAATTAAACCCTTCAATGATTTATATGTTTATTAGGTTAAACCATATGTGAACAGTGATCGACATAGGGTTTAACCTTAATATATAAATCATTAAGAGTTTACCTTCATCAATTAAATATTCATTGGAACCTTCCCAACAGTAGAAAACTTCTAACGGATATGAACAGAACATAATCGGAAAATATACGCATTATGATGGGCATTCGCTATCCTTAATAACTCTAACATTCACCTATTGACATTGATATCTAATGATGCCGTTTTCACAATGATAATCTGAGGAAACTTAACTTGAACCAAATAGAAATGAAACGTTCTGAATATGTGGAGACAAATAAAAACCCTAGAGATTACATCCGGTATAATACATATGTGAAGATCACTAATAATTTTGCTACTTCGTTGTTTATAGGGAATAAAATTGTGTAAACCTCTTATTTCTCTATTATTTCTAGTATGAAAGTCTCATTGACCATATAGGTACAATGAGAATGTATAGGTAAATGAGAGAACACAGGATGATATCATACCCTAATTTGATGCAAGATTGAAGATGAAATTATGTCAATGACTATCATACTGGGTCTCTATTACTATCAAAGTATGTAAATGGCTATCAAATAGTACCTAACTTCGACGAAATTGGTGTTCCCTCGAATATTCATCTATATTTATTTATTTAAATTTGAAGGTAACACCAAAATATCATATTCAACAATATTCCGTAATATTGAGTGTTACAGTAAAATTAGGAACCGAATTTGCCTCCTGAAAGTATTCAGCATCCATGCAATTACAATAGCTTTTACCCTATTCAATACTACGTTTTCAAATAGCGAACCAAGTATAACAAGGAGCGCGCTCTCCCGGCAAAGCTCTGTACTAGGACTATTACGCGAGGAAGGGCAGTTAGTTACGGAGCTTTTCGTATAGATGTCTCTCCATTGCATTTTTCTATATTCTTGGTGGTCATCATGATACCAATTCGTATTAGGAATTAGGAATAATAATGTTCATGAGGATTATAAATACTCCTCCAATAGAAATTTTTACCGCAACTAGTATTTTGCCTACCTGTGAACGAGTTTTTTGATATTGATGATGATGAAATTACTGACATGGATTCAAATCTTTCATTTCAAAAACAGGCAATACCAATTGAATGCTGAAATGACAGATTTTATTCCTGTGATAGAGATTACAAGAATTCGAAATGTGCAAATGTCCTTGCTGATTCAATATCGAATTTTATTTTCTGGAAATAAAACTGCAACCTCATCGAAGAGGGAAATTTAAATGACTGCATAGTGAATAAACCAATTTCTATAACG
>CM024240.1:86088966-86138956 GCA_013421045.1 Propylea japonica | reverse complement strand
GTTGGGTGAGCGTAGAAATAATAATTTTAAAAACTTCTGTTTCAGTGACCTATGTGTCGGAGATATTTCAAATGTCATTGATAAACAACAATAACAGAAATAATAACCTGGGTCTGTGTTTTGACAGGACCTCACGAAACATGGCGCCAACTGATGAGCAGAAATACGGCAGCTCCCATTGGAAATGAAATTTGTGAAGAATTGAAAAACGAATCAAATGAAAAACTAATCTCTGGATTAGGGAATACTTTCATGGAGAGTGGATATAACCTGATAATATTAGACTTTTCATGCATTTCGGTATAGTTCTTCTACGAAACTTCAGCCGTCCACAAAAATCATCTCTGAGTACGATCATTAATTTTTTTCTAAATCTATTCGTGTGCCTAGCGATTTTATGACAATTTCTTGTAGGTTATTTAATGTTGTTCGGTCTTCCGTAACAGTTTTTTGGAGTGATCTTAACCATTAATATTCAACTTTTGATACATCTGAGTATGTTTTTTTTTGTGAATTAGGCCGTCAAAAAAAAATTATCTCCGAGTACGCATATTCAAAATTATTTTTCTCTAAATCTGTAGGTGTGCCACGTGATTTTATTACTCTTTATTTGAAGAGTATTCAGTGTAGTTTGAACTGTCATGACAGGTTTATTGACTTTTCCATCTACAGGGTGATTTTCTTCATAAATTCCGATAATATCAGAAAAAAGAGTCCGGTCCTGGAAAGTGATAATCTGATAAGTCTCCTGTATGGGAATCCTACGTACCAAATTTGGTGGATTTGTGGTTATTCGTTCGTCCAGTAGAGCATTTGAAAATAATAAGCCAAACGAGTGACCAAATACCCAACATGTGGGGTATTTTTGGAACCGGCTAAGTGTCCTCTATGTCTGTGTGAAATATGTACAGTTCAACAGGATTCACCCTGTATAATGGAAAATATCTAATCTAATGAATGATTTAGGTCCTCCTTCATTTAATTGTGGAGGATGACAAATACTGAGATAATTTTTAAAATTTTTGCATTGCGCGTGTAATGACTGATTGAATGTATTTGAATATATTTTGTAAGACTACAGTTTTTTTTATGTCTTGACAAGAGTTTTATTTATTTGAGAACTCCCTTTTTGTTTACAAACATACTCGATTCTTAATATAAAAACAAATAACTGATTCACAATATAAAAACTGAAAGTTGTCGTAGTAACACTCCATCCCAGTGATGAGCTATCAATACTTCTTTTCATGATTACTGGAATTACCTTCCAGATCCAATAAACATAATTTGGCGAGAGGTCGTCTATAGGTTTCCGATATTTGTTTTAAACATCGACCACTCTTATGTTTCCATCTTCACCAGGGTATATTGCAGTGACGATACCTTTAGGCCACGTGTTTCTGGAAAATTGTGAGTCTATAATAATGACTATCGCCGATACAAATTTTTCGTTTAGAAGATTTGAACCAGCCAAATTTGTGATTTCCTCCACTGTTTTCTTGTGACTAAATAATTTTCGTCAAATTTTCCTGGGATCTGAGCATTGTCCAGAAAATAATTAGTTTCTTCATTTTTCCGCGTATTTGCATATTTACTCTTTTCGAATCGGACTCCTCAGAGGTCATACTGTGTGTCCATTTCATCTTCATCTTCAATGTTTCACAAGGTCCGGTTGCACCAATTTCATTTGCTAATTCGGCATCGATAAAAGTAATAGTGGAAGCTTAGTCGAAAAGTGCATATGTTGAAACTTTTCCTTTAGGACCACTCAATTCAATGGGGGCTATCCTTAAAAGAACTTCGTTCTTCTCCCTTCCCCTGATGTGGTGATTGACACGCTCTTCCAAACATGAATTCCTTTCGGGTTCTTTATGAAGTAAAGGATTGTGTTTAAAAGACAACCATTCACGTCACACTTCTTTTTACCTTTTACAGAATTTCGTATGATGGGAGGACGAAAGGCAGGTGAAACATACTTTGTTTTCTCTGGCCCAATTCCAACGATTATCGATTTCAATTTTCCATTTAAGACTTTGGATAGTTACTGTTAAATTTTGAATTTTATTTGAGAAATCTAAAACGGTGTCCAATTTTTCTCCTTTCATATCAGGAATTTTTCTCACAGAGTCAATGAGATCTTGAATTATAACTTCTGGTCTACCATATCTCATTTCAAGGGTTTCAATTATTTTATCTACTTCTTGGGTGAACGTTAGTAGAGCATTTACACATTCTTTAACCTTACCTTTAAGGCTTTTTTGTAACCGTACTATGTTTTCTGCTGTTGAAAATCCGTAATATTAGTAGTTTCCCTGAATTGATGAATGAAGTTCATCCACTCCCCTGGTTCTCCGGATAATATTGGAAGTTCTTTGCTGAAAGATTGTCGAGTCATAAATTGTTTTATTGTCAGCTCTTCCGCCATATTATCAGGATTATTAGAGCATAATGGTTTTTGAGAATGAATTACATCTTTGTATTCTGGATTAGGTTCGTACGTATTGACCCATTTTTCTACAAAAGAAGACTTGCTTGTCACAGATTTTATTTCTTCGTCCTATGAGAGATCGCTAGTTTTTATATTTAAGCTGTGCCATTTTAAATTCAGTTTCTTTATCCAATAACTTCTTTTCGATTTCTGCCAATTTCCGTTCTCTATCGAGATCGATTTCTAATAGCTGACATTCTTGGGATTTGCTACTTGAAACTTTGCTGTTTTTTCGGGTTGTGACTGACTTGCCTTGGGAGTTCTTGTCCATTTCCTTTTCGGACCTCATAGAATCTCCATTTTCATTTTCATTTCGCCTGACGTTGTCGAAACCAGATCTCTCAAATCCATATCTACTTGAGGTTTACCTTTATTATATCGTTTGCTTTTTCTCACAGGTAAGGACCTTGTAGATAGGTTGTGCTCCATAAAGCCGTTCTTTTTGCTCGAAGGACCACTAATGTAATGACTGATTGAATGTATTTGAATATATTTTGTGAGACGAAAAGTTTTTTTTGTGTCTTGACAAGAGTTTTATTTATTTGACAAATACTTTTTTGTTTACAAACGTACTCGATTCTTAATATAAAAACAAATAACTGATTCACAATAAAAAACTGAAAGTTGTCGTAGTAACAGCGCGAGTGTTTTACAAATTGCATTGAGAAAAACCTTATCCAAATCACAACCTACTGTTTATGGAACTGGAAAATTGGTTATGTGCTTCTCACTTCTTCTAAGGAACTCCAAGAACCAATAGTGTATTGCGTTGGTATCTTAAACTGCACTCAGCATTTAAAAAATTGCATTTTTTGAGTAGGTGTTTCCGAAACTGCTTGGTATGGTTATATATGGAGGCATAATTCGCCACTCAGAAGTTGAACTTTATTTATAATCGATCCAGTGCCGTCTGTATAAACTTCATCATGGATATCCTTATACACTGCTATTTGTTCAGGTAGCCAATAATGGACGAAGAATGGGTCAATACTAATAGTATGGATAGATCCAAGAAAAGAGTTTTACTTCATGAACTGCAAACTCAATATAGGAGAAGTACCTTTTATTTGAAGGATTTATGTTATTGTTATTGCTCTGGCTTCCGCAAAGATGCAGCCTTATATAGATTTGGAGGTTCTTCATCGTAAACTTGCATGATTTCATTCGCTTCATGCCTACGCCACGATGCTGAGGTAGTTCCAGCTACAAAAGTTATTCCAAAGTAATGTTATGGAATGCTCTTTTTAGATTTTAATTTTTTTGAATTGAAATTTGGAAAAAATTTTTACCTCGGCTTTAAATATTTTTGTAATATATAATAATTCAATGGACTCTCTCAGGGTGGATTCCTTTTTTTTTTCAATTAATATTTCAATTTAACGAATTTTGGGAAATTATACTAATAAAATTTGAATTGAATTAAATTTAATGAACAAAGAAAAATAATTTCAACAAACTAAATCCTACTCTATGTTCTACTACTCCTACTCTATGTTCCTAACTTCCTAACCTTACAATTAATTAACTATTGACCAACCTATTTATTTTTAGGAAGTATGATATCGAAAAAAATATCGATATATATCATATCGATATTTTGAAAATATATTATATCGAGCGTATGATATCCCAAGTAACGCAATATAGACAGCATTGCTTTTACAGCAAAGACTCTTTTTTTTGTTTCAAATAATGCTAAATCTTAACTGCGGACCAGCATTTTCAATTCGTCTGTAGTTTTGCTCATAATAATTGCATTTTTATTTCAAAACATGCAACGAACACAGCTTGTTTGCTGCGATAGCATTATTGCTATTTACTCGTCTGCCGTTCTAGTTTTAATGCAATTCAAACAGCCATATACCTTCAAAAGCTATTTCGCTTGCTGGTATGCTGTGATGTTCAAATTATGACCTTGAGTTTGCATCGACAGCTTAAATGCTGTAATCATGTATAGTTCATTTCAAAATGATTGGCATCTCGGGCGGCTGTGAGAAATCGAAATTATGTTGGTATCGGTCCGTTCGGTGAATTTCGATTTGCCGATTTTAGGTTGGTGTTGAAAATATCACTGACTTTGACTTTTTTCAGTTTGAGTTAACCTATTGAAGATATTTCGAATTTATTTGTTAATATGTTAATATCAGTTTATATTCTTGATTTAATCGACAAGTGGATTTAAATATCTCATAAATCTACTTTGATTTGATTACTGAATTGAAAACGGCCGGAATACAACCAGATTCCTCTCATCTTACTGCAAGGGACCGCCAGGCAGTGTATCGGTGTTACTGCGAGTTCTTAAGGGATTCAGCAGATATTTTCTGCTAGTATTAATAGCATTGCGCTCGTTTTTCAGGTAAACGATCATGTACAATGTGTTTTTCTGATTAGTAAGTTTTAAAATTTCAGATTTCTCCTAGAACTGTCCGAAGAATTTCGGAGAAAAAAGTAGAAGGCAAGTTGCTAGAGCTAGAGTTAGCACTGGAAGGAAACCTATTCCACATGATTATACCTTCAAAGAGACATTAAACGACTTTATTTTTTCTGAAATCAAAAACAATGAGTGCATTTGATGGATTTTTACCTGGATGTGATCTAATTCTTGACAGTGGTATCAATGATACGGATTACCATAAGACAATGAATGGGGAACTATTTCATTAATGGATTACTGAACAATTAATACCTTCTCTGCAGTTATTTGATACAAAGTGTGTCATTATCATGGGTAATGCACCATATCATTCAATCAGAGTACCTACGACTGCTTCTCATAAAAAAGTAATTCGGCAAGTGCTACAAGAACATAAGTTTCCTATAAATGATAAACTTAAAAATACTTGAATCCTTTGTTGGATTTTATAGAAAGTTGAATTGTTAATACAATTTTGATGCTTACTCTAACAGTTATTTTACATATGTTATGCTCGCTTCGGAGCACTGCATTCAGAAGATAATTCTAATATGTAAATAAATAGTAAAATGTATAAGTCTATAAGTATTCCACTGTACTTTTAACAATTATTTTCAATGAATCTATGATTGCATATAATATTTCTGTCTCCAATTAACAATAAAATTTTTGAATAATGTTCTGAATGAATTTTCTCAATTTTGTACAGAAGCTTATTTTAGTTTTTCACTGTAAATTGTCAGTTTTTAAGCAACGTTAAGTGTGTTCCTTACCCATACGATAAGGATTGAAACAAAATTTTAACTTTTGCTTCCTCTGAATTCCAAACACTCAAAGGAACTTAATCAACTTTTATCTAAAATGACACCGACAAGACCTACAAAAGCTAAATTGACAATCGTTTCTAATAAAAGCCAAAATATTCACCATTTCTCTATTCTAGACTTAGGGAAAACTGTGTGTCATCTATTGGGGATCTGAAGAAATAGTACTTAATTAATATAATGGATATGTTAAATCAATAAATATGTATTCTAAAACAAGTATGATTGTCATACAAAAATGATAACATCTTGTGGTCCACATTTTTGACTTTAATTTTAACACCTTTGCCACACACACTCGGTTCATATTTTGGCTATTCAATGAAATATTCCTCTTACTAAAACAGACAGAATCGGTGATAAGTATATTAAAGTTATATAATTTAGTATAATTAATGTACATACTGAATAAATTCTTTAATTTGTGTTTTTGTCTTATTATGTATGACAAATTGGTCCACACCTTTCAAAGTATCAACAAGTTCTTTTTGTTTTGTTTCACCAGTTTGGCTATCTCAGTTGAATTTGAATTGAACACACTCATTTTAAGTTATAATCACAAATAAATTTGTCAGAGAAAAGAAAATATATCTTAATTATCTTCAATAGAGTCTCAATCTTCATCGGTGAATTATATGAATGACATCTCATTAGAGTACTTTGATAGTTTATAGTTTTGTCTATTGAGGCAGCGACATAGTAATAAAACCCATTGATTAAACTGGACTGAAATATAAATGACTGTGTTTATTTTTTATGATATCACAAGCTTAGGGGCTATACCTATTCTTTCCTCACTCCTTAGCTGCAAATGATGGTAATACGAAAATTTGTCAATCCACTGTCAGAAATTAAATACCATTAGAATTGTGTAAATCTCTATACCTACCAGAAGTATATAATTTCTGACACTGTATTGACAAATTTTCGTATTTACCATCAATTGCAGCTAAAGAGTGAGGAAACCAGAATAGGTATAGCCCCTAAGCTTATGAATATCATGAAAAATAAACAGTCATTTATTATTTCAGCCCAGTTCAATCAATGGGATTCAGGTTCTATTACTATATCGCTGCCTCAATAAATAAAAATATGAACTATCGAAGTACTCTTATGAGATGTCATTCATAATTCACCCATGAAGATTGAGACTCTATTGAAGATAATTAAGATAAATGTTCTTTTTCTCTGACAAACTTTCATAATTATAACTAAAAATGATTGTGTTCAACTCAAATTCAACTGAGGTAGCCAAACTGGTGAAACGAAACAGTAAGAACTTGTTGATATTCTGAAATGTGTGGCCAAATTCGTAAATTGGTTATACATAATGTGACAAAAACACTAATAAAAGAATCTATTCAGTGGGTATGTTAATTGTATAACTTTAATAAACTTATCACCTATTCTGTCTGTTTCAGTAAGAGAAATATTTCATTGAATAGCTAAAAAAAAATAAACAGAGCTTGTTTGGCAACGGTGTTAAAATTAAATGAAGTGAGAAAATGTGGACCACAAGATGTTATAATTTTTGTATGAAATTCATACTTGTTTCAGAATATACTATTGCACAGATTTAATAATGATTTCATTCATGTATATGCTTAGAATATTATGAATAGAGAAATGGTGAATATTTTGGCTTTTAATGGAAACGATTGTCAATTTAGCTTTATTTAGGTCTTGTCGGTATTATTTTAGATAAAAGTTGATTGAGTTCCTTTGAGTGTTTGGAATTCAGAGAAAGCAAAAGTTAAAGTTTTAGCATAAAATCTTTATTTCAATCCTTACCGTATGAGTACCATTTCTTGAAACTGACAATTTACAGTGAAAAACTAAAATAAGCTTCTGTACAAAATTGAGAAAATTAATTCAGAACATTATTCCAAAATTTATTGTTAATTGGAGACAGAAATATTATATGCAATCATAGATTCATTGAAAATAATTATTAAAAGTACAGTGGAATACTTATAATAGACTTATACATTTTACTATTTATTTACATATTAGAATTATCTTCTAAATTCAGTGCTCCAAAGCGAACATAACATGTTAAATAACTGTTAGAGTAAACATTAAAATTGTATTAACAATTCAACTTCCTATAAAATCCAACAAAGGATTTGAGTATTCCTAAGTTAATCAATTATAGGAAACTTATGTTCTTGTAGCCATTGCCGAATTACTTTTTTACAAGAAGCTGTCGTAGGTATTTGATCAACGTTGATTGAATGATATGGTGCATTATCCATGATAATGACACACTTTGTATCAAATAACTGCAGAGAAAGTATTAATTGTTCAGTAATCCATTAATGAAATAGTTCCCCATTCATAGTCTTATGGTAATCTGTATCATTGATACCACTGTCAAGAATTAGATTCCATCCAGATAAAAATCCATCAAATTGTGTACCTCCTGCCTTCACCTATGAATATACTAGGCAAACCTTTAGGATTACTTTCTAATGTCCACTGACGGATTTGACTGCCACTTTCAAATATCCATGTTTCATCTAGATGAACAAATTTTTCATTTTCTCTCAACTATTCAAGATATTCACCACAAAACCGTATATTCACGATATCTTTATGTTTATCAATAAGAATTTTCCTTCGATCAACTTTCTCATACTTGTAACCAATTTTTTTGATTATTCTATAGTGTTGACGTAAAATGATCGAAATCCAGGTGCTTTTTAGCCGGTTCAAAAATGATATCCAAAGTGATATACTCGTTGTTTTTGATTTTAGAAAAAATAATGTCGTTTAATGTCTCTTTGAAGGTATAATCATGTGGAATAGGTTTCCTTCCAGTGCTAACTCTGGCTCTACCAACTTGCCTTCTACTTTTTTCTCCGAAATTCTAGGACAGTTCTAGGAGAAATCTGAAATTTTAAAACTCATTACTTAATCAGAAAACACATTGTACATGCTTGTTTACCTGAAATACCAGCACAATGCGTTTAATACTAGCAGAAATATCTGCTGAATCCCTAAAGAACTCGCAGTAACACCGATACACTGCCTGGCGTTCTCTTGCAGTAAGGTGAGAGGTATCTGGTTGTATTCCGGCCATTTTCAATTCAGTAATCAAATCAAAGTAGATTTAAGAGATATTTAAATCCACTTGCCGATTAAATCAAGGATATTCACAAATAAATTCGAAATATCGTCAATAGGTCAACTCAAACTGGAAAAGTCAAAGTCAGTGATATTTTCAACACCAACCTAAAATCGGCAAATCGAAATTCACCGAACGCACCGATACCAACATATTTTCGATTTCCCACAGCCACCCGAGATGCCAATCATTCTTAAACGGACTATATTACATAGCATTTCAATTTTCATGACATTATAGCTAGGTTATGTTTCATTTTTGGTATAACCTATACGTTAAGACCGTTGAACGAAAATGAAACGATCAGAAAATTTGATAAATGCGCTTGAAAAATTCAAAAAGTTCTATAGGACAGGACCTTTCCATAGATCTGTCCAAAGTAAGATTAAAATTGTACCTCAAACTGCTGTACCATGTCTAGTACAGCAGTTTCCAGTGAGTGATCCACTCCATCTCATTGACCTAGGTTGGGCTGGCTGGGCCACTGGCAGTCTTACAAAAAAGGCTAAGTGGTCTGGAAATGACGTTAAATTGGTTTCAATGTTCCTTCTAGAGATGAAATTACCAAGTGAATGCCATAGGAAAATGAGATCATTGGAAAATATAAAATTTTGGAAAGGAACCGAGTTCAGAAATTTTCTTTTTTATTGTGGTCCAATAATTTTGAAAAAGGATCCAAGTCCAGAATTTCATCAACACTTTTTACTTTAATTCGTTGCAATTTTCATCTGCAGCAACAAGCATTTTCAAGACTTCATGAATATTGCACAACTTTGTCTGGAAAGTTTCATAGAAAAGTATGGAGAATTATATGGAAAACATTCTATAACCAGTAATGTACACAACTTATGCCATTTGACAGAAGAAGTGCAACTTTTTGGTGCTCTATCTACAATAAGCACCTATCCTTTTGAAAATTATTTGGGGGAAATAAAGAACCTGATAAGATCTGGCAATCGAACATTAGAACAAGTAGCTTCCCGCTTAATGGAACTTCAAAATAATGTATCATGCAAAAGTGTTAAAGGATTTGGTAATCCTATTTTGAGAAAACCTAATGACGAAAAAAATTGCTGTCCGAGTAAATTTACTCAGTTTTTTATACTATTATTTTAAGTAATGTACTTATAATAAGCACAAAGTTTGAAAAAAAAAGGTTCCTCACCATAAGAAATGAGGTAATTGAAGTGAAAAATGGGACTTGGCATGATAACAAAGTTCATTTGTTTGGAAGAAGAGTAAAACATTTGAAGGATCTCTTTCAGGCACCAATTATTTCTTCATCTTCTTTCTTCTTCTTCTCTGTGCGGTGCCTTACCGGCCGAACTGAGGCCTAGTGGCCCATTGTTCACCCGCATCGTTCTATAGAGACTCAGCTCTTCAGACACGAAGACAGAAATGTCGCGAGCCTGCCAGGAGTGGTCCCTCTCACCATAGGAATAGAAGGTGTTGGATTTCCTAGGTGTGTTGACCTTAACTCAGTAAGGTTTCCACAGTTGAACAAAATATGCTCAACCGTTTCATCAGTACTCCTGCACCACCGGCATAGGGAGCAGCTCGTCAATCCCATTCTCTTCAAATGCTTGTTAAACAGGTGACCAGTCAATGCACCAGTCACCAGACTGAGTTGTTTTCTCTATAGCAGCAGAAGCCTATTGACCTCAGATCGCGAGGACGGTCTCTCAATGAGAATCCTCGACCACCTCAGGCCCATCCCTGCGCTCCATTCCGAGGAAAATTCCCTGTTCAGCCAGTTCCTGAAGAAACTTCTGACAGATGTGCGACAGATTGGCAGCAAAGGCTCCGGACCAACAAATGCTAATCCGGCTCCCCGTCTAGCCAGTTCATCTGCCTTGACGTTACCAGGTATATCCGCATGAGCCGGACACCAGATCACTTTCAAAAAGTTATCAGAGCCCAGCCCACGCAGAGCTTTCCTGCATTCTTCTACCAAAAGAGAATCAACTCTAACATCAGATAGAGATTTCAGAGTTCCCTGGCTGTCGCAACATATATAAATGTGCTGGCCAGAGTATCCCCTGCGAATGTTTTCCAGTGCGCATGCAAGAACCGCAAATAGCTCAGCCTGCACAATGGAACAGTCCTTCCCCGGAGGGATAGCCTGATTGAAGTGAGGACCCACAATTCCGGCCCCAGACCCTGTTGCTGTGACAGAGCCATCAGTGAACCAGGTGGGACCTTCTGGACTAAGAAGCCTGTTCGATGAAGACCATAGGTCTCTGTCGGGAACAATTACCCTGTAGGGTTCGTCGAAGTAGAACTTAGTGCCCGCGCGGTCACCTCTCCGGAGAAGGGGAGCGTGTGCATCCTTAACCATTTTGAGGGCCCTCGCGTGCCCAGTGAAGAGTCCTCCATCGCGCCATTGTCCCCGTTCCCAGATTCCTAGAGCTGCCTTCATAGCCACCTACTTCACAACTAGGTGCAAAGGAGGGAGATCCAGCAGACATTCCATCGCTGCTGTAGGGGTAGACCTCAGAGCGCCTGTAATACTTAAACAAGCTTTCCTCTGGCATTTAGTCATAATGTTCTGGTTGACGGCCCTCTCCATAGAAGGCCACCACACCACAGAGGCATAGGTCAGGATAGGCCTCACCACGGCAGTATACAACCAGTGCATAACGTGCGGTTTGAAGCCCCATCCATTACCCAGCACCCTCCGAGCAGACCAGAATATAACATTGGCTTTATTCGTTTGAGTCTCAACGTGTTTGTTCCACAAAATTTGCGGTCCAATATCACCCCGAGATAACGAACTTGTTCGGATAGAGTGAGCCCAACTCCAAACAGACTGGGAAGTCGTAAGTTGCTAGGCACCCTCTTTCTAGTAAAGAGAACCATCTCTGTCTTACTAGGATTTACCGAGAGCTCGTTTTTCAAGCACCATCGTTCGACCCGTCGCAGAGCATTCTGCATCAGATCCCCAATGACACTGATTACCTTACCCCTGATTAATATAACAAGGTCGTCCGCATAGGCCACCACAACGAACCCAGCCTTCCTCAACTCCACCAGGAGCTCATCCAGGACGAGATTCCACAGTAGCGGAGATAGAACACCGCCCTGCGGACATCCCCTTCCTGGTGAGCCCCCTATGGTCGAGCCGCCTAGCCGAGCCACGATGCTACGTGAACCAAGCAGAGACCCCGTCCACCGACAAAAAGTAGGCGGAACACCATGTCTGGCCAACGCAGATTGCATCACACCAAACGCAGTGTTATTGAAGGCACCTTCTATATCAAGAAATACAGCTAGGGTGTACTCCTTGTTATGTATTCCGCCCTCAATACAGTTAACCACTGAGTGAAGAGCAGAATCTACTGATTTGCCCAGCTGATACGCATGCTGGTATGCAGTGGTATAGCCACTAAAGCATCGTCCCTGATGTATCTTTCCACCAACCTCTCCAGTGTCTTGACTAAGAACGAGGCGAGGCTAATTGGTCGAAAGTCATTCGCTTTTGTATGCGATGATTTTCCAGGCTTGGGTATGAAAATTACCTTCACCTTTCTCAGGGACAATGGAATGTGACCTAGAGCCAGACTCGCACGGAGAACGTGAAGCAGTGGGGAGGCCAGCACTTTCAGCCCCTTGGATAGCAGAGCCGGAACAATGCCATCCTCACCAGCTGCTTTATAAGACTCGAAACCGTTGATCGCCCAACGAAGTCGAGAATGTGTGACTACACTTGCAGCCAGCTTCCAGTCCTCGTATGAGGCCCGTCGATGGCATACACCCTGTGCGTCTACATTCTCAGAGAAGCCAGGAAAATGCGTCTCTAAGAGATGTCTCAAGCTTTCCTCCTCTGAGCCCGTCTTTTGCCCACTAGGAAGATTTAAGTAGTCAATCCTCGGAAGGCCCCCAGCAGAGAGGACCCGCCTGAGCCTGTTAGCTTCAGGCGCACCCTCAATATCACTACAGAAGCGCCTCCAAGATTCTCGCTTAGACTTTCTTATAAGTCCTTTGTACACTCTCAGTGCCGACTTATAGTCGTCCCAGTCACTTGCAAGGCCGGATCTCATTGCCTTGTTAAAGAGATGCCTGCTGGTGCGTCTGGCATCATTAATTTCAGGAGTCCACCATTTCGTTTGACCCTTCGGTCTACGAACCTGGGGACTGCAACTGCTATGATAGGCTGAGATTATGGCCTCCTGAAGCTTTTCAGCTGCAGTGTCCAATTCTCTCGGAATCCTAGGTTTGGGATGCACCTGTCCCAGGTTTTCAGAGTGGAATGCCAGATATCTGGACCAGTCTGTTTTTCTGGGGTTCCTGAAAGTTACCGGATCCCTTGTCGGGCTGCTTCCACTGATGGTGAAGCAGATGTGCCGGTGATCAGACAGTGAGATCACCTCCGTGGCTACACGCCAATCCATTATGCAATCAGCGATGGAGCTGCTGCACATAGTGACGTCAAGAACCTCCCTTCTACTTGACGTGATAAAAGTAGGTTCGTCACCCTTATTGAGAAGGTGTATACTGGTTGAAAACAGGAAATCAGCTAGATCCTCACCCCTGGGGTTCACATCAGTGCTGCCCCACAGAATGTGATGCGCATTCGCATCACATCCAATGAGCAGGGGCCAGCCTTTCTGCTCACAGAATGTCACCAGTTCCACCATCTCCTTCGATGGTGGTGGATCCGGAGAGTCCTATGGAAGGTATGCCGAGCATACCACCAAGTTTTCCAGCGGTCCCCTGAAATCAGTAAACCGGGCCACTACTAGATCCCTGAAACAGAAATTTGTTAATAATTGAGCCCCCAAGTCAGAAGAAGCGAGTATGCACGCCCTCGGATTTGTGTCCTTGGGCGAACAGAAGAGCCTACTTCCACTGAAGGAGAGACCCCTCACCTCGCCACCCCTAACCCAGGGCTCCTGAATCAGGTTTATGAATGTCTGCACCTTCGCCAGCTGCAACCGGAGAATATCGGTTGCCGCAATGCAATGGTGCAAGTTTATTTGCGTTACAAATGTGTTGGCCGCCATGAGGAGAGATGAATCCTCAGTCGGCCAACTGTACCGTTGTACCCGCAGATCCTGGAGGATCAGCAGATCCCGGAGGATCAGCAGATCCCGCAGGATCAACGGGTGTGTCCGATGGTGCAGAGCCCTGAACAGGTCCCCCCGGCACGAGCCCGACAGGAGCGCCAACAGAGTCCACATCCATCGGACTGCCCGACTCCATCGTCGGGTTGGAGAGTTCCTCCTTCATGATCCGAGTGCCCTCCACCTCCTCAAGGTCCCCTCACTTGGAGCAGCCCTCGTGTTCGAGGAGCTCGTGGAACACGTGTTACGGCTTGGACCTTGGATGAGCCTCATCCTCATTCCAATGCCGACTTGGAATTTGACATTCCTCAAGACTTCCAGAGATGCCTTGTCCACCCCCAGAATGATTTGCACCATATCAGGCCCATCACTCCGTTTGTAGACTCTCCAGTCCCTAGTCTTAAGAGCCGGAGTCGACATCTCTATCCGTCTGAGAATTAGTCCCGTTGGCGATGAGCTTTGAGCACCCTTCATCATCAGACTGACTTTCGTTGGTCTTTCCAGGTCCTTCACCTCAATCATTTTGAGGCGGAGTCCCTTCGGAAGTTTCAGTCTGGACAGGTTAGTACACAGCCAGTCCACACTGAATCTGTCCACACAGGAGGTGACAATTGCACCTTGGTGGTTGAGCTCAACACCCTGGAACCGCGGGTAGGGCATGCCAGGTAGGATCTTGTCCATCTCGGCAGCCACCGCTAGCTCCACAGCGTTTAGGTCCTCCTTGGAGAGCGCCCTGTCTGGCCAATCCTCGTGAACGAGGGCCACCTTTAAGGGCACACTCGCCACCTCATTGTAAGAGGGCCTATCCGGAAGGTGGTAAGCCTTCTTCGCAGGCCTCTCACACGAGGGTGGAGTGACCGATTCGGGGGCGTCCCTTTTAGAGCCACCAGCCCGTGGAAGGGGGGAGTTCCCGACTGCCGACTCTCCCGCCACTTGACGGGTTGAGTCCGCGCGAGCCCTCCTCGCCTTCCTTATCTTTGCACCTGTGCGGTTCCGCCTTTTGACAGCGGGCCACGAAGAATTGCCTGAAGGGTCCTCACTCGGAGCCTTCTCCGGGATTTTACCGCGAGCCCCTCCAGAAGAGGAGCCTTTGGTGTCGGGGTGTTTGGCACCCTTTGTTTCATTTAGTTGATCTTTTTCCATGTGAATCCCACGAGTAACCTAAGAAAATGTGGCCGCCCCCAGCAGAGCTTGGATACTGGGGGAAGGTCTTTTACAAGGGGATGCGACCCGGTTTCCCCAGGGAATCGTTCGCGACACACTTCACCCAGGTGCCATTCAGCCCTCGGCACGATATCTCACACCTTGGCTTGGGGTGGTCAGTCTTAGTTTCGCCACTCCTCCGGAATCTCATCGACATGGGTGTTGGCCCTGCCAGGAACCGGAGTTCCAGCCGCAGAGATTCCGAGTATCAATGCAGCTACTACAAGCCCCCACACCACGACAAGGTGCTGACCCAGTGGTTTCTTCATACTTAAACATATATGTTTCATCAGAATATGAATACGAAGAACCGAAATGGTATGCTTTAACTGAAATTAAGTGTAAGTTGGTTCCTGTGAAAGAAGGCCTACAAATTATTTTTATTCCACTTATACATACCTATGATGTTTTCGCGAAATAAAAGTTTTTTCATTGAATTTCCATTTTATTTAAACATTCAAATATAATTATGTGGTTAATGAATTATCTTATATATTTAACATATACTCCGTTCACGAAAGGTTGAGCCGTCGGTTGGCCATGATAATTTGACATATTCCACTGTGTATATTAAAATTTTAGGTTATGATGTTTATTTGTCAGATTGATACGCAATGTTGTCAATATTTCATAGAGTTGTCTGATAACTCGCAAGCTTGTCGGACGAGGCCGGGTACATTCGGCAACATTGAATTTATTTTACGTTATGACAGCAAATACTGCCAACTTCAGATAAATAAAGAAACGCCTACTATGTGATCAACCTTTCGTGAACGGAGTATATATAGTCTCTCACTCTAATCACCAAACTGTTCAATGTTCATATTCTCTTCGTATTCTCTACCATTATTGTTCTCATCTTTCTCAGGGCCTTTACTGAGCACTCTTTCTTGGAGAGTTCTACTAAGGCTGTTCCTCAAAATTCTTTTGATAAAATCGTTGTTGTCCGTAAATGTATGACGGCTGTCACTCAAATTGATTAGTTTGAATATAACTTCCAACCAGCATTCATTTTTCATAAATGCATATTTTGCTGATGCATTTTTTTTCTTTGTTGTTTCGGTCCAGCTGCATGTTGTGAGAAACAGCCGGTCAAAAAATTTATCAATGATCTGGTAACCAACTTTGATACCTTTCTTATCCCCAAGTGTTCCTCCAATTTTTGAAAAATAATTGATAAAATCATTTTTAACAGCAGGGTTTTGCAGCATCTGCTCGGTGCAGATCATGTCTTCTTCATTAGTTATTGGTAATCTTTCTAATAAATTTGAAAGTAAATCATTGCTGGGGCTTATATTAGATTTATTCTTATCAGGATCAGTATAAGATCTTTCATTATGGAGCAAAATTTCAACAAGTTTCTCTAATTTTACTTCTATTGCACATAGCTCCTTTTTCATATCCATTTCAAAACTTATCTGTCTTTGCTCTAACTTAATAGACAGTTGATCTATTTTATTCATTATTTCGTTGAGTTCAGACCTCTGGATAGTTGTTATCTCTAACACGGTACCTTAAAATGAAATAAAAATATATTAGCGACGTTTATTAATATACAGAGAATATATTTAATGAAAATGTATGGAGGACAATTTAAATACCACTTTACCTTCATTTTCCTGTGAAGAGGGTGGAATTTCCTCTGGCTGATTCAATGATTTCTCCTTTAGTATGAAAATTTGTTTTATTTCAATTTTTGGTTTTTTTTTGAGATTCCATAACCAAATCATTGAAATCTTCTTCTTTGAATTGTAAACCAGGATGCATCCTTTCATATTTTTTAATTTCTCGATAGATTTCTTCGTCCTCAGATATATTCAATAATTGTTGCAAAAACATCGACAAAATTCTAGGAAAAGCCCGCCGTTCCTTATGGTAAGTTTGGCACTACCGCGTCTTTCAGCAAGTGCCATTAGGAAATGATAGCGGGATTTACCGGTATGCATCGTGTCATATTCGCGCGAAATAATTCGCGGTAGTGCCAAACTTACCATAAGGAACTGCGGGCTTTTCCTAGAATTCTTTCGATGTTTTTGCAACAATTATTGAATATATCTGAAATAAAATGAATCAAATCCTCATGTTAAAATGTTCAGGGAGGCTTTAAACTTAATAAAGCGGTAATTCAGTGTTTCTGTAGTGAGAAAAGTGACTTTCAGGTGAAATACTTTTCGGACTTTGGGAGCCCATATCTCCCAAACTAAAACAGATCGCCAATTGTTTTTTTCACTAATATTGTTCAGGAAGCCAATATAAATACAACGGTACCAAAATTTGATGGATATCTGTTGAATCCTAAAATTCAAACAGTTTTAATTTTTTTTCAAAATGTTCCACCAATTTTAAAAATGTGAAAAAATTCCAGGGTATAAAGGGCCAAAGAAGACATTTTATGTCAAAAAATGGCGGTGGACACTTTTTAAAAACACCGAAAAACAAATGACAAAAACTTTATTTTTTTTCCTAAAAATAGATTTTTGCAGCTGAAATTCATCAAAAAAATATACGTCTATTCCTTCAATAGCAAAGAATTGACAGAGAAAATCACCATTCAAAAATTTTGTATATCACAAGAGAAAAAAAATAAAAACGAAAAAAGTGTTTTTCACAGAAATCTCAAAAATGGCTAGATATAAAAGGCTGAAAAGTTGGCTGAATTATTTTCATTCAATGCCTAATCGATCCCCTCAATATGAATCGAAAAGGCCGCGGGGGCAGATTTACCATTGAAACCCGGCTATACCCTTTGCAGCTCCGTTGCCATTTCGGAGAATTCATCATGTTATTGAAAGAATATCCAGAAAAGATGAAATGGGATATCCTTTTAATTCATTTGACCTTTACTAAATATGTCGCATCAATAAGCTGCTTGCATTTTGCTGTAGTTACTAATGACATTATCAAAAAATTATGTACATATCCTGCAATTCATACAAAAATTGTGATGTTTCAAAATGAGTGACACACTGGTACAAATACAAACTAGGTATCACCTCAGTTCAATCCAAATTGGAGATTCAGCGGAAAGTTGAAGATATTGGATAGAAGGAATTTCGAATTGAAGTTAGTTTTTTTCAATTCACTATATTTCGGACACTCATATGGAAATATAATTCACAATATTATTATAATCCCTACTCGACATAAAACTTCACCCAAACGTCCTCATTAAAATGTTACCGCTAAACGGAGTAAGAGAATAAAGAGTTTTATGAGATGAATTCCAGTTTGCATCAATACTCATCTCCCTGAAAATATCCATTTTGGCCAGTATGCATGTACAATTCTCAGAGGAATAAAGATATATTTTGTTCCTCTGAGGTTCAGTTTGTACCTTTGAATGCCATCTGGCAATATGGACAATCTCGACGCGTGCGCACATTTGACATTTTGGTGTGTTGGCTCGCCTACATTATCAATGCTATATTGTTGCGTGAGCAGCAATAGAGCTGTTGCAGAAATATTGTAATACAATGAATACAAAAATGCTAGATAAATGCTATATTGCTTCAGAATGACTATTTATCAAGGCTTCTTTGAATATGGTCGCCACTTGCGCGAATATCCAACAGAAATGACAACTGCAACGTTGCCATACGAACTCTTGAATTAATAATTTTTAATAGGAAATGTGTAATGTAATTATGTAATACCCTATGTTTCAGTAGGTAGATGCAATAGTTGGGAAAAGGGGCAAACTGAATCTAAAAATTGATGAAGAGGCGATATATTTATCAGAGCGTGTTAATTTGGAGACATTTATAAATACATGAAAAAATATGAGATAGATATATTGCTAATTCCAATATACCTAGGTAGGTACCTATATAGGTATATACGGGTGGACAGGTGAACGCATTTTGATATTTTAGTATCACAAATTTTAGACTATAGATAGCAGAAATTATGTTCGGTCTCTTGGGAGAAACCAATGGTACTATAAATTTTTCCATGGGCGCCCGCAGAATTTTTTCTCAGGGGAGGCGAGAAAAACATTTTTGAAAAACAAGGCATACCTATATTTCTAGTGCTCTACTGGTAGTTCATATTTCATAAAATACTGTAACTGTTAAAATAACTATTTGGACGCCATTCAATTCAAATTCTGCTACAGAAATTTCATTATGCTCATCATGCATTATGTTCAGCAGAAAAAAAAACCATACATGTATACAAAAACGATATAGCTCATCACACGACAATACAAGGCTTGTTGGTAATTTTCTGGATAATTCCGGCATGAAATGGATTGGCAATGCGGCGAGTGTGAAGCGTCATAGTATAGATAGACACTGCGTCCACTCTGCGTTCTCCGGATTTATCGTCAATTCTAACAGCATTTTAATTAATTAATTTGTTGAATGATTCCTGATTATAAAATCTGTGATATACAGCCCCATAAGAAAGTCCATAGGAAATAAATCCAGTAAACACAGTTGTCAATTAAATTATCCAGCAATTAAATCACCATCAACAAGCCTTGCATCTTGTATTTGTGTGGTAATGCGCTATCTTGATGAAAATATATGTATATGATTTCTTTCCTCTGAAAGAAAAACGTTGTTAAATAGTTTGATTAATTTTAATAAAATATCAGCTCTATTATATTTCTGAAATAGGGAAACATCGACATTTTAATACTGTTATAAAATATAGGTGTTCCTATTGAAAATATACAGGGTTTTCCTTTTAAGTTGGCCTATTAGACGTTTTAGGAGAACTAGTGAATCTTTCGTTCTGAAATTTTAGGTGCAGCCTTGAGAGGGAAGGAACTCTTCGCCTAAAATATTTTCAAGTCGACAGTGTTGCCACGTCTATCTCAAACACATATCTACTTTCTTATTTCAAATGGAACTACCTATATTTTCATTTATGTATCGATTCAATACCGAATTCGCAGTATAACCCACTAAAAAACATTTCTCTGCTATGCACTGTTGCCAAGTTATTTACAAATTCCTGAAACTTTTGACATTTGCATTGCCAGTTTGGAAATGCAATATCTCGGTTATTTTTTATGCGAACGGAACCGAACTAAGCAGTCTTATAGTGAAGACTCCATGTATTCATGTGGTATATTCAGTATTTTGATACATCGTAAGGTTTTTCGAAGATTTTGCTCCGAAAATGTGAAATTCAAAATTGAAATATTTCGAGATTTTCAAATGGCAACCCCATATTTATTTTACAGCATTCGATTCGGAATAAAAAATGAATGGCAGTCTCTTTTCACACTAATTATTTATTTTGGATGGTTTTCGAATGAGATGAAAAATACTAAAATTTTTCAGTATTTACAGTTCATGATCTATGGTTCTGTTTCAGATGAAATGGTTCTATGATTATGGTGTGAATTGTTGAAGTAGATTCTATGGTTGAAATCATAAAAAGTATTCGATGATCATGGATGTCATAGAAAAAAGTTTACCCATATTACACGATTCGGGCAGTTTCACAATTCACGGGAAATGCCAAAAAATTATTGAAAGGACCTGTAGTATCTTTAACAATCGTTATTCACATTTAGCACGAATGATCGGAAAGAAATTCGGCAAATTGTTTAGGCTTTCTGTAATCCTGGCCTTATGTTCAATAATTATTTGTTCTGGACAGTTTTCAAATGAGATCAAAAATACTGAAATTGTGAATTGTGAAACTGCCCGAATCGTGTAATAAGGGTAAACTTTTTTCTATGACATCCATGATCATCGAATACTTTTTATGATTTCAACCATAGAATCTACTTCAACAATTCACACCATAATCATAGAACCATTTCATCTGAAACAGAACCATAAATAATGAACTGTAAATACTGAAAAATTTTAGTATTTTTCATCTCATTCGAAAACTATCCAAAATAAATAATTAGTGTGAAAGGAGACTGCCATTCATTTTTTATTCCGAATCGAATGCTGTAAAATAAATATGGGGTTTCCATTCGAAAAACCTTACGATGTATCAAAATACTGAATATACCACATGAATGCATGGAGTCTTCACTATAAGACTGCTTAGTTCGGTTCCGTTCGCATAAAAAATAACCGAGATATTGCATTTCCAAACTGGCAATGCAAATGTCAAAAGTTTCAGGAATTTGTAAATAACTTGGCAACAGTGCATAGCAGAGAAATGTTTTTTAGTGGGTTATACTGCGAATCTGGTATTGAATCGATACATAAATGAAAATATAGGTAGTTCCATTTGAAATAAGAAAGTAGATATGTGTTTGAGATAGACGTGGCAACACTGTCGACTTGAAAATATTTTAGGCGAAGAGTTCCTTCCCACTCAAGGCTGCACCTAAAATTTCAGAACGAAAGATTCACTAGTTCTCCTAAAACGTCTAATAGGCCAACTTAAAAGGAAAACCCTGTATATCTTCAGTTCACATCTATTTTTATCTGATTTTAACCTTCCCAAAATATAAATACGCCACTGGATTCTAAACAACAAAACATGCCTTCATAATAGTTTTTCAGAACGTTAGGAAAAAACGGATAGTACCTACTAATGATTTTCTATAAAATCAGAAAAATATGCCAAAAAACAATAAAATTGCATAAAATATAACTCAATCACAGGTAAACCAATATCAAATTCCTTATTTTAACTGTTGATGGATCAACGTGGCAACATTGAAAACGTATCAATTGAAAAAAATATTTATCATATTCAGGCCTATGCACCAACACGAATCACATGTAAATCAAATTTCACCTTGTTTGTGATACGGATCATTTGAATCTGCCAAAATAAATCTAGTTTCACTTAATTTCGAAGTTTTGTTTTCGCTCAAATTGACAATTTTTTTTTAATCGTACGAATTTTGCAGGCCCCTTATTTTGTTCAAGGCAGATGGATAGATTTCACGATAAATCTCTGTTGGCTCAAACAAATTTGGTATAGTTGCAAGAAAAACAACTATTCTTTAAATATAATTTCTGATTACTTCCATGTTAGAAATGAATATATAGTCCGTTCACGAAAGGTTGAGCCGTCGGTTGGCCATGGAAATTTGGCATATTCCACTGTGTATATTAAAATTTAGGTTATGTTCTTGTCAGATTGATACGCAATGTTGTCAATATTGCATAGAGTTGTCTGATAACTCGCAATCTCGTCGAACGAGGCCGGTTACAGTCGGCAACGTTGACTTTATTTTACGTTATGACAGCAAATACTGCCAAATTCAGATGAATAAAAAAACGCCTACTATGTGCTCAACCTTTCGTGAACGGACTATAGGTATCACAGATGATCCAAAGCTGATAGGAAATTTGACATTGACATTGAGTACACGAAACTATCAGCTGAAAGTTTACCTAACCTATAATAAATGTTTGACAGTTTCTATGCAAAACAAACACAGCCACCAACTTGGTTGGTAGAACTGGAAAGCTATGATGCTGCGAAATAGCATTTTTGTTCATTGAAAAGAAGGAAAACAGCTCTGTGAAATGCATTTTTTATACACTTTATTGCTATGAGTAACATTTTTTCATTGATAACAGCAATGCATTATAGCTGTTATAACATTGCCACAGAAAGAAAAAAGCGCTCCAAATCTTCTGTCGCAACATTGCGGCAGCTATTTGGCAGGCATTATATGGACTTCTGTGAATGCTAAATAGCATTTATTATTGCTGCCGCAACGTTGTCGCAGAAGTTTTACAGCACATTGTGTTACTTGGGATATCGTTAAAAAATATCGATATATCGATTATCTAACCTAGAAAAACAGACTCATGTTCACAAAGTTAGGAAATAAGATTCATGGCAGCCAAAATTCACTTTCTTTTATCCGTTAAATTTAAAGGCCAACAATTTTCTTTCAGTTGGAAGTAATTCTTACTCCTTAAAATTTTCAATTTTATCCCCGGTTTCATTAATGTAACACAACAAGAATGGAAAAATGATGAAACATCAGAAATTAGTTTTTAATATGTTTTTCTGCGTTTCGGTAATTATTTACATTTATGAAACTTGATTCTTCAGTGTTATTTTTCGGTTTATCTAACCATCATTTTATACTATGGCAATTATACAAATAGGCTTTTTGTAAATATATAGAATCAATAAAACAATTGCCAAAGATTAAAAATAATATTGCTTTAAAAACCAAGTTTTATCAATATGAATGTCAACCAAAACCCAGGGAACGAATTATAAAAATTGCAATTAACGGCCATGAAAATAAAGGATCAATTATTGGAGTTTTCTTTATTATTCTTATGAAAACCAAAACTTGTCACTAATTGTAGTCAAAAAAACTCTGGCTTTGATGTGCTCTCCTGTTAGTGTGCTTCGATTATCTAGAACGACTAAATTCACTGCTGATGGTACTCTTTCAGAACTAACTAAGAAGCTGGTGGAATTAGGTATTTTAGCGCAATTCCTGATAAAATAGGAGTGAAATTTTGGCACGCAATCCAAAACTTCATTTGATCCTCTTCCCTTTTGACATTAGGTTGATCCAAATATTGTTTTAATTCAGTTGGTATAGAACTGTTTTCTGGTGTGAAATGAGCTGCACTTGTTTGATTTATTATATATGAATGTCTCTCCCAGATAGAGCATGTATTTGGTTTGGGAGATTGTTGTGTTTGTGGTTTATTGGAAGAACCTTTTCCTCTTATTTTATATTCATCCCTTATCTCTTCTGATATTTCCATAAGGGCATTGGACACAGCAACAGGCAAGGAAAAGTAGAGCCTTTTAAAACGAGGGTCTAATAATGTAGCTTTTCCTAAAAAACGGTTTTCCAAAGGTATCAACCTTTCTTCAAACTCCTTCAAGAGTTTATTTTGTATTTCCATGGCTTTAAATGTAGTTACCTCACTCTGTTCTAACTCATAATTAAAAAGATTTGCAAGAGGCACAGCTAAACTGGCAGTCACATAATAATGCCCACTAATTTCTTCTGTGGACTGTTTGAAAGGCTTCAAAAGTGTTATTATATTATATTTAACTGGCTTGTAGCCACCGTGTCAGGAACCCGTCTGTTATTATTGCGATTTGATAAGATTTTCGCAACAAAACCCGAAAGAAGCTCGAATCTTTCTAACATATCTAAACAAGAGTTCCATCTGGTACTTTCTGATTCAATTATGGTCAACTACGGCTGCCACCTCTCCGGGTTTGACCCGGAGTATCGGGGTTTGTGAGGCGCCTATTCGGGCTACGGGTTTAACGTCGAAATCTCCGGGTTAGATGTGGCTGGCGGTCAACACGACGCAGGGCCAACGATATACGACATACTGATATAATTACAAACAGATTTATGCGCAGTTCAAGTTGTGAATGCGTCAGCGTTGAATCTCGACTCGTGATTCGAGCATGACAGGATCCGCACATGCGCACGTGGGATCAAAACATTAGTTCGGTAGCACGGCTTCACAAAAATTGCACAATAAACTGGCGTACGACTTCGTGTGTGTGTAATTAGCATGATGGAAGACGGAGAATCACAATCGATCAAGAAAAAGAAGTACGAATGTAATTTTCATCGATCTTGGTTGGATAATGAGAAGTACAGGAAATGGCTGAGAAAAGTCGATGAAAAACACGCGAAGTGTGTAATTTGTAATGTAACTTTTACAGTGAAGTGGGATGGTGAAAAGGCTTTATCGACTCATCTCAACAGTGAAACGCACAAGAGAAAGGTGAGAAATACAGATAAAAATTCATTGATGACTGCATTTCTGTCAAAAAAAATTCTTCTGAAGAGTTTAATGTAGCGACAATTGAAATTGCATCAACTAATCACGTTATTAGCCACCATCATAGTTATTTGAGCACTGATTGCGGCATCAAATTGAATGCCACACTTTATGCTGATTCTTCACTATCACAAAAAGTTCACTGTGGCAGAACTAAAGCTGAGGCCATTGTTTTGAATGTCCTAGCACCCAACTCAATAGAGTCAACAATTCAAGAGTTGAAAAAAACTCAATCTGAGAGTGAGGTATACTTTTCAATTGCTATCGACGCATCAAATAAAGGATCCAAGAAGATGTATCCAATAGTCATACATACAAGATATTTTGTCCAAGAGAAGGGTGTTCAAGATAGATTAATGGATTTTTTCGAAGATTCCAATGAAACATCTCAAAAAATTTTCGAAAACATTGAAAATTTTATGTCCAAGCATAACTTAAATACAACTTTGCTGTCTGCATTCTCAGCAGATAATGCATCTGTTAATTATGGTGTTCACAATTCTGTATATCAAAAAATTCTAGAGAAATATTCTGACAACAAAGTCGTTAAGGCAAATTGCAATTGCCATGTTCTTCACAATGCTGCCAGAAATGCCATGAAAGCTTTAACATATGACGTAAAAAACTTGATAATGAAAGTTTATGCTGAATTTTCGAACAGTGCAAAACGCACCGGAGAATTGAAAGCATTTTTTGAGGAATTCGAAATGGAATATAGAAGAGTATTACGACATGGACCAACTAGATGGTTAAGTTTGGGAAGAGCAGTTGACAGATTGCTATTGTCGTGGCCTGCTGTATCAGCTTATTTCAAGAGTGATGGTGAATCAATAATGACGAATTTAAGAGAAAAAATTGAAAGTAGACTTCGAGATTAGTTTTACGGTGCTAAAATAATGAGGTGCATAAAGTTTTTAGTGCCCACCGAACAAGTTGAATTAAAAAAAGAAGCCAGCGAGACCTATAAAACCTATAATATTACGATTACAAGAATTCTGTATTCAAAATATATTCTAAATTTGATCTTAGATGACCGGTGAGTTATGAAGATGCACTGGAAGCTGTGGAATTGCTTGGCTTGAAAAATGTCGACGAGGATAAGCTTTATGACGAGGTTAATCAACTGACCCAAGTGTTTCCTCATTTTATGCAATCTACTAGTTCAACATCGTCCGTCGATAAGCGATGGGTGCAATTATTGAAGGCCACTTCAAACTTCACAGAACTGCAAGATTTTTTCCCTGCCTCCTATGAACTTGCACTATGGGTTTTCGAGATTTAATGATGCTGGCTAGTCTGGCCGTTTTGACCCACAGATATTGGAGGTTGTCCTCGAAGGCTTCGAAGTTTGAGAGTCACATTGAATTTTGCAGAACATGTCACTCAAGTCGATAAAGGGAAAGATCTTAGCGAACAACCTGTTGGTTTCGAGGGCAGATAAGGGAAATTGCCTGGTCATTATGAACAAAGGAGATTACATCCAGAAGGTTCATGACTTTCTTGATGAGAACAACTTTACGGAAAAGTCAAAAACATTTGTTAACGAGTATAATAAAAGGTTCAAGTCTACAATGACTAAAATTGGCCTAACTTTGCTTGAAGGTTGGAGATCTCTAATTCCGATGAATTTCAATATACCAAGACTCTATGGCTTACCGAAAATCCATAAAGACAACATACCCATTAGACCTGTTATTTCATTTTGTGGTAGCTTGGCTTACAAGACATCTCAATACTTGTGCAGGTTTTTGACTGAAAATTTGAATTTCCAATCTGTCTACAGCATAAAGAATTATTCAGACCTCGTTAATAAGATCATAGATGTTAAGTTGGAAAATAATACATTGTTGGCCTCTTTCGATGTTAGAAACTTGTTTACCACATATATGGAGTTGAAACTTATCCTCACCACCAAAAACCCATATAGATCAAAAATCATCTTCTGGTATAGATATGTGGATGATATTGTTATTGCCTTTGATGGGAGCCGAGAGGAGCTCTTGGAATTGTTGAATTGGATTAACAACCTCCATAATAACATTAAATCTACTCTAGAAGTAGAAGAAAATAAAAGCCTGAACTTTTTGGACCTGACCATCCATAGGACCAACCAGGGTCTCGCCTTTGACATTTTTAGAAAACCCACTCAGACTGATCACTCTATAAATAACCTTCCTTGCCATCAATTGGGACACAAGCCATCTGCTTTTAAGACCTATAGAAACCGGATGTTCAAGACCTCTTTGGACAGTGATAAGTTCTCGGATGAGGTGGTTGCTCTTAAACATATAGCAGCCCAAAATGATTATGAACCAAGCTTGATAGACAAATTGATAATTAATCAAACACCAAAATAAACTAGAGATCGACCAACTGAATTCTTTAGATAAGCGTCCCACAACATAAGAGAAAGAAAGAAATACATAAGCATTCCCTTTTATGGCAACATCTCTCATAAAATAGGTAACTTGTTCAGACAGTACAGCGACTTTAGGGTTTCCTTTAAGTCCTCTAACACCTTACGACAACATTTATCACATAACAAGGATCCAGTACATTTTTTGGACAAGTCGGGAGTTTACAGATTGAAGTGTGGAGATTGCAACACTCTGTATATTGGTAGAAGTGGAAGAAGTATCAATTCTAGAATCAATGAACACCTTACAAGCTTTAGAGTGAATAGTAACAACAAGTCTGCATTTGGCGTACACCTAAGAGTTCAGAATCATAACTTTAACAAAGAAGAAAATGTGAAGTTGCTCCACAATTGCGATTATGGAAGAAGATTGGAAGTACTTGAAGAAATTGAAATTTACAAACATCTGAATATTCCCAATGTAGAAACCCCCAATTCGACAATGACCAACAGTTTCCAGGAGTCCTTTAAGTTAATTGATAAGGTGAGGGCCAACAGCGTATTGCGGACCCAATGACTTCTGCCTCTGATGTTGCTAACGTTAGTTTTTCGTCTCATATCCTCTGCTGATTTTTTAGCGATTTTAACTACATTGACTTGTTTTTTAAAGTTTTTAAATTTTGTAATTATTTATTTATTTATTTTTTAACTTTGTGGATTCCCTTACTGTTTGTAAGAAGAATGATAATTTTGTGTGTCTCGTCCTGTGATTTCAGTGATATAACCTCACTTTTGAGGGTTTTAATCTGTCATGTTCCGTCAGTTTTATGACGAGGTTTTTAATTTTCAATTTTAATGAGATCTCGATACTGAGATCATTTTTATCCTATTAGACACACAATGTGTTCTCGACTCGAACCAGAGTGTGTGGATGATTCCAATTATTTGCTTTGAACTCAAATTTTCATAAAAGTATGTCACCACGTTCCTTTATACCCATACTTCAACAACTGTTTCATATTATTTAGGTGACTTAGCTTATTTCAATGCATAAAATCTTTTTCAGATGGCTTTGATAATGGCTTAACCGCCGAAACATGTCAGCCTGTATGGAATAAATTTGGGAGTTCAGAATTTAATATAGTGTACAAGATTTTTTCCCTGCCTTCTTTTTACTTGTTTCTCTATGAGAGAAGCACAGCATCTTCCTCATTCTGTGTATGTCCACGTATAAGGAATTTGTGGGTAATGGAATTAATTTTCAAGGTTGACACCGCAAAAATGTACATTCCAATAATAAATTAATTTTTTTGTTGGCCGCAACAATTATCGGAGTAGAATACTACGTCGAAATGTTGTTGTGCTTTAGAAGACTTGCTTCGCAAATATTTCAGAATACAATTCCCGATTTCATTCGCACCTCCGTTTCCTTGGGATTCATCCCAGAAGAAGCACTCAGGTGTATCATTCCTTAGTTCAGAAATCGTGAAGTTCAAGCAATTTATTTTGGACTTAATAATAAATAAAAACTTAATAAGATAATAAAAAGATAAAACTTCACCATTTGGAACTGTCATGGCAGCTTGAAGGTCGTAACATGCAACAATGAAATTTGGTGAAACCTTTTCTTTGTCCATAGCTTTTTCCTAACGGCTCTTTTTTTTTCTGCCAGACGTTTTTATAGCTTTCTTTCTGATTAGCTTCTCCAAAACCTTCGGCCAGCTCGAACCTAGAGCTCACATTGGTCCTTTTCAGGAGTGAAGAAACTTATGTTGAAATTTTCGTAGAAGAGTTTTCTATAGGTATGAATCAATACATAGGACAATCCTCTCTTTATACAGTCCTCTTTATAATCGGAATAAATTTCTGATAAGGTTTTCCCACCATCTATACAGGGTGTTCCTAAATTGAACGTACAAACGAAAAGGGGAGATTCCTTAAGTGAGTTTGAGAAGAAAAAGTCCTATAAATATGGGGTCGCAAACGTTTCGTTTTCGAGATACAGAGTGTTGAACTTTGAATTTTTTTCAAGTTTTTTTCTCATAGTATCTACACTTCACAAGATATTCAACTGAAATTTGGCATAGATATTACATTTGACAGTTCCAGCACATGACATGGCAATTTCGATAGAAGATCTACAGGGTGATATTTTTTCTGGAACACTGCCACCCGTTCTTCTGCAGAATTTTTTTTGCTGAGCAACTGTTAATTTGAAAAAATGTAAGAAGAAGGTTTGTTCTTATACTGAACTTTTCGGTTTCTTGTAGTTTTGTCGTATCCACCAACGATTTCGAGAATAAAAATTTTGAACGATTCTCTCGAAATCCTCGTGAAAATCCAAATTATGATGGGAAGGCCACTTTGTAAGCTGTGGTGAATGAATTCAGTGTCAGTTTTTATGAAAATTTTCCTGATCTGTAGCGATGATTCATAAAGATTCGATAAACTCCTATAATAAACACATATTTTTGATTAAAACTTTAACACCCTGTATCTCGAAAACGAAACGTTTGCGAGCTCATGTTAATGGGACTTTTTTTTCTTAAACACACTCAAGGAATCTTCCCTTTTCGTTTGTACGTTCAATTTAGGAACACCCTGTATATTCCCTTGTAGTTTGTTTCCGTAAATAATGGCTTTCTATTCTAGGTATACTCCTAATATGGCATTTCACTTCTTCAGTCAGATTATCAAATACTTTCCTGTGCTTGCCGTGCATGCCCCTTTGTTCGCCCTGTAAGATCCCAGTAACACTATTCTTCTTGTCTATTACGGTACGGATATACCTGTCAGTTATACTCAAAGTATTTTTGAAAAATGTTTTACAAACCTTAATTTCATTTCCGTTTGAATTGAAGTGGAAAGCACTTTTCAACCTTCTATTTGAATCGATTCTTTTGTACTGGTACTTGGGTTTGATCTCTTCCATATGACGAGCTATATATTCTCTTTGAATATATATATATATATATTGACTAGGAAACTCAGACACACAAGTCTGCCAACGCAATATGGATGGCATAAGCATTTTATTATTCTTGTAATGTATTTACCTGTGATTTTGCCATACGATAAATAAAATAAATTTGATGTAACAAGGATGCCATGCCCCAAAAATCATCGAAAAGTTTTTTCCTCCATTCTTCACTGATTTTTTCCGATCATTTCAATCTGCAGGTTGAGGCACATGATGGTTTCAGAACTTTGACTGGAATAAATTTTCTGGTTTTGGAGGTTGAAATATACCCCTTTCCTGAGTCTTTCAGAGTTTTAGTACCATGAGCAAGCCGTTGAATCTTTTTCCGTTTCTTCGGTTCTTCATTATGATGAACAGCAAGTGGAAAATCAACTAAGGTATAACTCTTTTCGTTCCCAGCATTTCGGCTATTTGAGCCTAATCAAGTACTCATTTTTCCATCTGTTGAATCATTTTGACTGGTACTTTGATTCACTTCGTGATGGGTTTTTAATGGATCAGTTGGAATGGAAGCTGCAAAAGATAAATTACTTGGAGCTGAAGAGGATAGAGAAGTGCTTGAAGTAGACGAGCTCGAAGTCGCCGGCATCATCGTTGGAGATGCTGTTTTCGTCCTCATAAGGATCAATGTGATTGCTAGTGGAAGGTGCACTATTTTCTTTGTTTTGAATTGCCAACTCTAATATTCTCCTACTCCTACTTCTCAATGGAATCATGTTGAGAATCTGAAAAGACGAAAGCAAAAACTATTTCTGTGATGCAGAAATGAATTGTTATAAAAAAACTAATATAAGCGATATAAGGATAAAAACTAATTGTGAAAAGAACATGGAAAAAATGCTATTACTGGTTCAGAGGGTAAACAATTTCGTCTTCTCATTTCACTTGAAAAATGGCATTATCTTCATAATGCCATCGAAAGTTTGTTGGGTTGATGCGGTTTCTACAGCAAATAAAGTGAAAAACGGCTCAAAAAACGAAATGACACTTTTTTAATCTTCAGAGAACTCATTTATAGAGTCCTTCAAATGTATAAACGGCATTTAACATAAAGTGTCAATTTTAAACTTACCTCAGTATAATATTCTTATAAAATTTGACTGAATAAACGACACTAAACTCAAGACGTCAATTTTCAATTTATCGCTTGCACCTTTGCACATTCAATATGAGGAAAAAAACGGCCCTAAACGCAAAACGTCTGTTTTTTACTAATAGAAGTGTGCTTCTGAAAGTCAGAAGTGACACTATAGCCCTCTAGGAGAAAGTATTCGAACTATTATAATGGCGGTTTTTGCATTCCCTAGATTTCCCTTTAGATATAATAGATATCATTTTAACTCAAATTGTGTGATTTTTGTATAATGCCGTTTTTGTAATCAAGGTGCGATATCATATAAATCAGAGATTGCGTGATATGAACATTTCTTGTCCCTCCTTCTGAAAATATTAAAATGTGGTAACATAGGTATAAAAAGCGTAAAATGACATATATCATTATTAAAATTGTATCTACCGTCAAAGCTAAAAATATTGCCTAGGCAGGAGGCTATAGTTTTGTTGTTTTCTGCTTGTAGATGGGCTCAAGAGTGAATCATAATCAGACGTCGAGGATTTTATGCTTGCGGTATCTACATTTTCCAAGGTAATATCTTCCGTCTGAGAAAAAATTTGCTTGTTGTATTAGCATGACAAAGGTAAGGTCATTATACTAATGAGTTTCTTTGTTGTTTGTTATTAAAAACACAAAAATGTAAATAGTAAGTACGAATTTCTTCCTTCACCTCTACATCTGAATTTGTAGCATCCACTAAACTACTTGTTGCAACCAACGCCTTTTTGCCCGAAGTACATTTTGAGTAGGCATGCAAATGTTTACTTCTTAAGTGAGAAGGCAAATTGGTGGTGTTTCCACTAGTTTTATATGATTTACCATAAAGATTACATGAGCAGCTTCTTGTATCAATTTAAAAAAAAAAGTCTAAACTGAGGATGAAGGTGGGCACATGTTGAGATTAACATATAACTACCAACACCAACAAGCTAGAAACAGGAAACAAACAATAAAATATTTAAAATTAGTGAATTAAAAAACCAAAGTTACAAAAATAATGTACACCTATACACAAAACACACGTATTTTATTGTTTCATATTTCATACATATCTGTAATTTCAAAATCGATTTAATAATGCCAATATTCCTACCGATTACAGAAAATAATTCAAATTAACAATATTTTTCACTTTCTGTCATATAAATCGTAAATCGTAATGACACGACGTAACGGTAAACTCACCGGTCAACAGAACATCTATATTAATAAAACAGGATCTATGGTTACTGTTTAAATGAGAGATCTATTAAACGACTGCACCAAATTCGACAATTCTTTTTTTGTTGTGTTCATTATTGTTAGGGCAAGGTTTTTTTTTACAACAAAATATTCAAAAATAAATTGTTCGAAAAAAAATAAAAGGCTTTCCTTTTCTTTTTCTTCTTTGACGTATTTGGGTATCATAGAGTACTTATAGTGTTTTTGACATTTGAACAAAAAGTGAAGTTACATCGGGTGAAACCTTTGAATATAAAACCATTTTTATATTCAAAGGGTAAAACGAAAATTTTAATTAGAAATAACGTATAAAATAAACTAGCATATTATACAACAATTTTTACTTAAAGGTACCATATAAGGTAGGTTATATATTAGAATTTGTGTACTATGATAACATGAAATATGTGATATATGTATTATTATATTAATTCTACTATTGTTATTCAGGAAGAGGATATTTGTGGTTCAGATATATCAATAGAAAATGACCAATTTAAAGTTACATTTTCAACCCATGGTTCAGATGAAGTTCTCAAGGTGAAGCAAGGAACCAACGAAGATAAATACCATTGAACTCCTCGCATAGGAAATAATAAGAGGTAGGTTCAAATTATTCGAGTTTGTGTAATATAATAGGAGGAACATGAAATATCAACACATATTAGTGTATATCAATGCTGCTATTGTTATTCAAGAAGTGGATATTTACATTTCAGATAGATTAATATAAGATGGTGAAAGCAGTGAATCCATCCGGTGAATAAAAGAACACTATTGAAAAATCGAAACCTTTGGGGACATGTGAGTGTTCAGAATATATAAACGATTAATCTAAGTTACAGTAATTCATGATGATAATGCTACATTTCATCGAGGTTTTCTCATATCTTTAACTTTAATATCAATGGGTTTCCACACAATAGTTCCATATATAGCCTATTCGTTTTGAAAAGTTTTGTGCTCCTGAGTAACTCAAAACCTCGAAATACGGCTTGCCATTTGCTGCGCACAAGCACTGGTACAGCTCAGGAGCTCGAAACTCTTCAAAATGAATACTATAATAGAGTAGACATTGTACACAAGGTTGCTCTAATCAATTCTACCATACATTTCAACAAGACAGTGGATGTTTGAAGACTCATCTATTCATTGTTACAATTATTGATATTTTTTGCAGGTCCGAAAAGGTTTATATGAATTGAACAATGAAATTAAATGAATGGATTTGGATTGGTGATAATTTACTGAATGTTTTCAAAATTAAGAAGCTACTTATGAAGAAAAATATATCTGGAATCTAAGGTAAATGATATTATGAACTATTGTAGCACACATCTGATTATTTTGTCTGTGCATTATACTCATTCATGGTTTACCGAGAGACTGAGAGATTAAATGGTTTCCTTAGATAACTACATTGATGTTCATAATTTATTTCATCATATTGGCAAGGGAAATGTTAGAATAATTAACAATTATTATTATGCGAAAAATGTAAAATATTGATTTGAATTTTGCCTGCTTTCATTAAAATGTGATCGATAGAAAACTCGAAAATAAAAATAAGTAATTTTTACTTCTTGATCACTAAATAGTAATTAATATATCTTTTTTGCAGGTCCTGAAGATTTGATATGGAGTGCTCAAGAAACTTTCACTGCTTGGTTAAATAAATGAATTTGGACTGTTGATAATTTAGGGAATATTAAAAAAATAAAGAAAGCTACTTATGAAGAAATTTAGGTCCACAAAACCAATCCTCTTTACAAAATTATTTTGATTTGATTTAACAATTTCATTCATGCTTTGAATTTACCTAAATTTTGAAGGGCAATTATAAGGACTTTTAGGGTCATTCTAATTTAATGTCAATTCGACTTTCCCGTTCAAACCATAAACTCAACTTGAAATTTTCGTTTTTTCAAGTTGTTGCCGTCGGAAGTCATTTGGTTTATAGGTGTCCAATAGGCCACTCCTGAACTCGATAACTTCCAAGAGCAACAACTGGAAATATCGAGATTAGTCAAATTCGATTTTAGGTTTTGAACAAGAAAGTGGAATTCTCATGATAATAGAAATCTCAGAATAGTTTTCTACATGACTACTATGAGAAGTAACATCTCGAACTTTTGAAATCTACACAGGCCGGGTTTACTTCTTCAAGAAAAAATACGACAAAAATATATTAAATCGGATGGGCTGCTCTCCTAATATTCTAATTATCCTTTCAAAGCAGCCGTTTTCATAGACCCTTCAGCATTATCATTTTTTTTAACATGTCACATATGAGTTCTGTATTGTTGATGTTTCATTTGATTTGTGAAAGATTTCATATAAATTTTCAATAGACGCTTTGAGTATAAACAGGTTGTTCCTATAAACATGTTGAATATTCTGAATTTCAGCCTATAGATATTAGATATAGATAGACATTTTCAGGGTTCTTCTATAAATCTATCACTCATTTCAGATTTCTACTTTATAACAAGATTAAATAATTTTTAAACTGGCAAAACTAGGTTTGCCGGGTCAGCTAGTATAATATAAAAAGTGATACCTGCCTACTAAATATTGGCAACACGGATGTTATTTAAACCAGAGAAACTCCAATATAGCCGCCATATTGGAGCCGGGTGGAGACGATTTCATTTGAATGACGGGGGTGCCCGCTGTCCGAATTTCGAAGCTCGTTAACTACTATTTTGTGGTTGATTGGTTATTTTATGATATTCTGTGTTCAGTATTCCTCAAAAATGAGAAAGAGAGACAGAAACAACATCATCTCTTTTTCAAAAAAATTTGGAACAGGAGAAATATTTATAGAAACTAATACAGTTTTTAATAATAATAACTTTATTTATATCATTTTTACATGTTCCAATTATTAAATATTCAAACATTCTATTAATTAAAAAATACATAGTATAATGATGGTTAATGGTAATTGACTCACCAAACGTGACTATAATTTAGATGTTATTTTTGAAATAAATTGTCAAAATGTCAAATCTCCCCACTTATCTAAGTCAAACGCTTGTCAATGATCGCTACGGCCGCCATGACAGGGCCGGGAGGAGACGTATGTCTGAGTGTCCGTGTTTCCAGCCAGAGAAAACATACAAATCTACTTCCAATTTAGCACTAGCCGTTTCAGCCCCCTGCGTGAAACCACAAAACAAACCATATGTTCTGGTTTGAGGTAAGATCGTTCAAAAATTTTTCTTCTTTTTTTCTTTTTCTTTTTTTTTGGCTGAAGCACTAGGTCCATATGATATATGTGGATATGTTCAAATAAGTAAATCAATATTCTGATACCGATGTAAAAATATCGGACTCGATAACCATATTTTTATATCGATATTATCGAAAAAAATATCATCCATACGATATCGACATCTTTTCAACATCCCTATTTATTTTTATAATTTTCTTCAGTTCTTGTACTCCAATCCTGTATTATTTTGAATATGTTTTCTTCTGATCTTCGTCTCTTCTATTTCTTCTATTAAAATTGTAGATAATGAACCAGCCTTTGCTTAATCTGGATTCTTGATACTTCTCAAAACTTCAATGAACCACCCTCTTTTTGGATCTTCGATTCTGTATCAGGTAATGGCGTTTTTACTTTATTTTTCTTGAAATTAATTTAATTTTCGTTTCAGATCTTTTCTTCCTAAAATTTCGTGTTGATTCTCAATTTCCCTTTTTTTAACTTCCTCTATGGTAAACATGAATTTGTTTGCATTATATCCTTAAATTTTGTAAGATCTCATACTCCATGAACTATTGAATTGAAAGTATGATTTCAATTCCTCCTTGACAAATTGGTAAGTGATAATATGTTAAATTATTCTGTTGGTCTCTTCTTGTCTACTTGGTTATCTCCTCATGAATACCTCTTTCTTCCCAATGAATTCTCTTCGCATGACTCAAATCTACCTTATAATTAACAAATTCTTAACTAACAAAAACTAATGAATACATCTATCACATTTTTTTACATTATTCACCAATACTCTATATAACTGCTAACTATTATCAAACAAAACTCATTAAAGTTTCCATTCTAGGTTATCCGATGCTTCTCGAAAGCTAACGACAACATTAATCAAGTGACAAGGTACATGCTGGATAAATTTCGAAAGTTATTTACTGTGAAAATTATCTGGAATGTAATGTATTCTGTAAATGTTCTAATTGGTAATGAAAATATTTTTGTAATTTGAAAAATGTATGATGAAACTGATTGAAAATCTATGAAAATGATGAACAGAGGTAAAGTATTTCTATTTTTATGAACTTTAAATGGTCATTCTATAACAGTAATTCATCTTTTTTTTCTCCATTCAGCGGAGAATTTTTGATATGGTTCACGAATGTCAAATTTATCGATGGAAAACTCTAAAGGAATTGTGTCTAAACAACAAGATGGTTTGTTGACTATAATAATAATGATTATTATTAGTATCAGATCTCGATCGTCTCCAACGAAAAGTGCGAACATTGTGCACAAAGGCCGACAAGCATTATCCTAAATGCTGTGTCGAAAGAACAACGATTCCTAGAACCCGAGGCGGGCAAGGCTTTGTGGACACAAAGAAAATGGCGGCTGAACAGATGAACAACATAGTCAGTGCGATTCTGTTCGCACATAGCTATGAATCTTGTTATCCGAGCAATATGGCTATCTCCCAAATTCATAGCAATATGACAACGGTATTCCGTATTCTGTTTCGACTGTTATAGTCATGTTGGTTATGAATTTCGCCTTAGCAATATGGCTTTGAGAATCGGCAATCCAAGAGCCGGCAACACTGTAATATATGATATTTGAACTACTATTTTGAGGTTTTGTTATGACATTTCTGTGTTTTCAAACATTTGTAATGAGAATTTGAAAAATGTTGCGGAATAGGAAAACCAAGAATATTCAAATGGAAGTATTGATAAACTTCCTTAAATATAATAGAATCAATTATAACCCATTAGAAATATACAGGAGGTGAAAATCAAGTGGGTTGAACTAACAAATTTTTTGAATGCAGTGTAAAATGGAACAAGAAAAGATTAAATGCTCCTTCTGAATGAAATATTTCCTTTCAACTAGCTGAAGCATTCTGACAAATAGCTTAAACTGTGATGTTAATTAAGACTGAGAAATTATTACAATTAGTTCACAGAATGAAGTTTATTTTATACTAGCTGACCCGGCAAACCTAGTTATGCCAGTTTAAAAATTATTTAATCTTGTTATAAAGTAGAAATCTGAAATGAGTGATAGATTTATAGAAGTACCCTGAAAATATCTATCTATATCTATAGGCTGAAATTCAGAATATTCAACATGTTTATATTCAAAGCGTCTATTGAAAATGTATATGAAATCTTTCACAAATCAAATGAAACATCAACAATACAGAACTCATATGTGACACGTTAAAAAAATGATAATGCTGAAGGGTCTATGAAAACGGCTGCTTGGAAAGGATAATTAGAATATTAGGAGAGCAGCCCATCCGATTTAATATATTTTTGTAGTATTTTTTCTTGAAGAAGTAAACCCGGCCTGTGTAGATTTCAAGAGTTCGAGATGTTACTTCTCATAGTAGTCATGTAGAAAGTAGCTTCTTAATTTTGAAAACATTCAGTAAATTATCAACAATCCAAATCCATTCATTTAATTTCATTGTTCAATTCATATAAACCTTTTACGACCTGCAGAAAATATCAATAATTGTAACAATGAATAGGTAAGTCTTCAAACATCCACTCTCTTGTTGAAATGTATGGTAGAATTGATTAGAGCAACCTTGTGTACAATGTCTACTCTATTATAGTATTCGTTTTGAAGAGTTTCGAGCTCCTGAGCTGTAGCAGTGCTTGTGCGCAGCAAATGGCAAGCCGTATTTCGAGCTTTTGAGTTACTCAGGAGCACGAAACTTTTCAAAACGAATAGGCTATATATGGAACTATTGTGGGGAAACCCATTGATATTAAAGTTAAAGATATGAGAAAACCTCAATGAAATGTAGCATTATCATCATATATATATATATATACGCATTAGGCTATCTTTACCAAGCCCGGTACGCACCCCAGGTGAAGTGAAGCCCTGGTGTGCGGGGGTATGCGGGGAAAGTATATAAGTTATACATTTCTGGAGACTTATCACTACCAATAAGAGTCCCTGCATACTGGTAGTGACATATTAAGCCCATCTGTATAAAAATAGATGATCTTAGATCCATCCCCAGCCCAGGCGGTGTTGCCAAAATATTCTAGTAGCTTTTGCATTTGAATGCTTTATTTCTCTATTTCTTTCGACCGTAACAGATATACGCGACACGAAATGCGTCCAACGGAAGCCAAAGTCTGATTCATCACTAAAATCTATTCCGTTTCGCGGTTTATTGTTAGCTTCGGTAAATTCCATCTTAGGAGAGCTAAATGAATAGGGATGTACAGGTTTTAAGCATTTTTTTTCCAAAAATGGAACATTGGCACTTTGCGTTATTTTTTTTCTATAAATAACTGAAGATTCACACAATAAATAAAATTTGAAATTGGCAATGAAATTCAAACTATTCCTTACATGGAATTAGTTCATTCTGTTCTTATATGAATGAAACAATGCAATCATTTCATGAAGAGTTTTTTCCATCATAAAATTCGAAACTAACCGATTATATTCTCTGTTCAAAAATGTATGGTACGACTTTAATTTTGGGTTGACATTTCCATAAATTTAATTTGCATTGCAGCTTGGAACTTGATCATTTAAACATTCTAGTTTTCAGATATTCTCGATTCTCATGTCCAGTACGCGATGATTAACCAAATATTTCTATGGATTGTTCGTACAGATCAATTTATTAGTGTTTCACGGTTTTTGTTTTTCGAACCGTAACCCAGATTTGGTTTGCCACAAATGGATACACTTGTTGTTCATGTGTATGAATCCATATTTTTTTCAACAACCCTCTCACTTTTATGAAAATGAAATAGATCGAGGTCAGATAATTATTTTTTTCGTATATGCACTTGTGGGACTTCGAAATTCGAATAACAAACAAACAAGTACCCTCCATAAAAAAATTCAAGAAAAGCCCTGAGCAGGAGCTTTTGAGCGCTTGTTTATTGGTGGAGCAATGAGACTATTACCTCAAAATTTTACATGAGATTTGATATTGATACCGAATATACAGGGTCTCTATAAATTATTGTAACAGCGCAGTTGGCTTTGGATTACTTTGCCGCTACAGAATACCAATCTGTAGATTAGTTATAACTAATCAGAGCATAGCATGATCACAGAACTCTGTGGTTTGCATAGAAAGCGACAAAAAGAGAATGATCCAAAGCCAACTGCGCTGCTACAATCATTTATAGAAACCCTGTATAAATGCAGAATCTCACAGCACAATCGGAATTTTATTCTGAAAATTATTCAGATAATGAAATGTGTAAAAAGTAAATAATAGGAAATTAATGTTCTGATGATGCGACGAAATTCCGCATGAACATTCAGTATATCAGTCTTCATTCACAAAATGAATTTAATTCGAATCAGTTATCCTGTTATGGAACTATGAAGATTGTTCTTTCATTATTCGAATTGGATTTTCTATGGTTTTGTTGATACTATGGCCACAAAATTTTTCATAGAATTTCAGTATAACTGTTTTCATGCACAAAAAAAATCGACTCGAATCGGATAGTCTATTATGGAAATATAAATATTTTTCTTTTCAATTTTCAAATTGAATTTTCTATGGTTCTGCTAACACTATGGCCACAAAATTTCGCATGAACATGCAGTATATCAACCTTCATTCACAAAATAAATTCCATTTGAATCGGGAGTTCTGTTATGGAAATAAAAAGATTCTACTTTTCAATATTCCAATTGAATTTTATATGGTTCTGTTTATAGCCACGCAATTTCGGATGAACATTCTGTATACCGATCTCTATTCAAAAAATAAATTTCACGCGATATATTCTCATACTTTTCGAATGGATTGTCCTCTTTTATGTTTTTCTTCACTCTGCTTTTTTGAGACTTTTAGCAATGATATTCAAATCGTTTCGTAACATTAGTTATACAGGGCCTTTCACGAGGAACCTCACCCATATTTATACGGAAAACTACTGAACGTATTTTCATGAAATTCAGCACTTATATGTATTTCACGATGCTGATGAAATCTAAAATATTTTCAAGGCATGAGCACCTCCGGTTTTTCCGGAAATGACGTCAACTTCCGTTTTTCAAATTAGAACACCATTTTTTATTGCAGAAATAGATTCCTTAGAAAATTTCAAGTTATTTTGATTGTACATTTTTCAGTTTTAGTTGGAAAATTCTCTCTGAGCGGGAAAATTCGAAAAAAAAAATCGAAAATAGAGCTCCGCTGAAACAAGAATAACTTCGAGGTTTTTGGATGGAAAATTTTCATTTTTGAAATTTTTCAAGATGTAAGATTGATGTATCCACTTTAAGAATCGAAATCGCGATTCATGATACAGGGGGTGAAAAAATTGCTTTCAAAGTTAGGGATGACAAAATCGTGAAAAATCAATTTTTTCAAATTAGAACCCCATTTTTTATGGCAGATATTGAATCTACGTTAAAAAATAATGTGAGTGTATGCATCACACCCTTGCCCTAAAGTGGATATTTTCTGAGTTATTAACAAAAAACTGTTTTTCGTCTTGAATTTTCCGCTATTTCTTTTCCCTTCACGCCAAAAAGATGAAATTTTCAGGAACTGTTACTTAAACCATGTTTTGGATTTTACTACCCTAATATGCAAGAGAAAAAAGTTACAGGTTGTTCCTAAATAGATGGCGAATTTTATTCGAATTTGTATCGGAAACCTCTTTATTTCAACTAATCGGCCATCGGTTTTCTCTCCAGTGATAAATAAATAATTCCTTATGAACCATATGCAAAAACTTACCATGTTTTACATTATTTTTTTTAATGATTGATATCATTAATTACATCTGCCAAATTCCTCGTTATTCAGTAGCATTTTGTGTTTACTATTAATTTGGTGATAATTCGTATTAAGTTATAAAATCGATCACTATGCCTAATTTTACCGATGAAGATTATTTAAATCTCATTCTACTTCATGGAGAATGTAATAAAGTTGTAGATGGAAAGATTCGACTGTTCATTGAGAGGTTTCCTGACCGACCCAGACCAACGAGAGATCTTCTCTAGTTATAACTGCGAGAGTTTGCCATGGTTCTCCTAATAGTAACTTGAAGTCGGTTTCAATAAGGGGTGAAAAATCTACAGCATGATTCAAATAACATTTCCTGAAAATTTCATCTTTTTGGCGTGAAGGGAAAAGAAATAGCTGAAAATTCAAGACGAAAAACAGTTTTTTGTGAATTACTCAGAAAATATCCATTTTAGAGCAAGGGTGTGATGCATACACTCACATTATTTTTTAACGTAGATTCAATATCTGCCATAAAAAAATGGGGTTCTAATTTGAAAAAAAAATGATTTTTCACGATTTTGTCATCCCTAACTTTGTGAGCGATTTTTTCACCCCCTGTATCATGAATCGCGATTTCGATTTTTAAAAAGGATTCATCAATTTTACACCTTGAAAAATCCCAAAAATGAAAATTTTCCATCCAAAAACCTCGAAGTTATTCTTGTTTCAGCGGAGCTCTATTTTCGATTTTTTTTTTAATTTTCCCGCTCAGAGAGAATTTTCCAACCAAAATTGAAAAATGTTACATCAGAATAACTTGAAATTTTCTAAGGAGTCTATTTCTGCAATAAGAAAATGGTGTCCTAATTTGAAAAACGGAAGTTGACGTCATTTCCGGAAAAACCGGAAGTGCTCATGCCTTGAAAATATTTTAGATTTCATCAGCATCGTGAAATACTTATAAGTGCTGAATTTCATGAAAATACGTTCAGTATTTTCCCGTATAAATATGGTTGAGGTTCCTCGTGAAAGACCCTGTATACATATTTTCGGCACAAAAATTCAGATTGAAAAATTATTATTCAATTATTATGTTAATTGCTAGAGTTTTCGTCTAAAAAGATAATAATAGTTATGAATATTATGTCTTCACAAGGTCGATATATTGTGTGAAATATGATTAAGAAATAAATTGTGAAATAGTATATTATATTATAAGGATTAAAAGTGCATCTTTTTTTACGAGCAATATTTGCAGTTGCGAGGCGTAGCCGAGCGAATGCAAAATTGCGAGTTAAAATAGGCACTTTTAGTCCGAATAATATATACTATTTTTTCTCCAACCAAGTCAAAATTACAATAAAATTGGTTTTAGTGAAAAATCGTTCATAATTTGGTTATGAATTTGAACACAGAATCATGACAGTGATTGTCAAGTAGACTTCAAATGCATTTACTTTTAATCCAAGGATTAAAAGTAGCGTTTTTAATCCTAGGATTAAAAGTGTTACTAAGCAACGAGCTAATTTTTGTACGGTAAGAGAATTTATGACTTTTGCACCTGAAAATAGTACAGAAAAGTCAACATTTTTTGATGGTTGGAGAAAAATACATTATTTCCTATTTTATTTGGAAAATTTCATGACTTCAGGTGACAATTTCAATTCAGAATTTCTCGAATGGAAAGCTAAAATGTCAAACATGTCTCTTAATTTTTTATTTCGTTGAATTCTGTTGAAGGTATAAAATTAACAAAATAAATGATGTCCACCAGACTCGAAAGTTAACGGCATAGAAATAATGTCTGGATAATTGATGCCCTGTTTGATAATGTAATCAACGAAAAAACATATAATTGACGTCAACAAAGTAAAAATTCACAAGAAGACGCAACGAAATTTTGGCGGTTTTTGAACATAAGGTTTCAAATAATATGATTTTTCATTCCAACTCCAGCAATTTTATCGCATCAGCTTAATTTCACGAATAAACCTAAATGAAGTTTTGGAAATCAAATTCATACTACGAGAAAGCCAAAGAAAATTGTTTTCATTGTCACGACGATTAGTTCAGAAAATATCAAGAGATTTCTCGTTCATTTCCAATAATAATTGGTTACATCCTCATGAAAGAAAGGAAAATTCATTTATTATCGAATATTGCATCAATTAATATTTTTTCAATGAGCTCAGAAGTATTCATCCGGACCTAAATAGTAACACCTATTCTACTTTGTGATCATCGAATCTGTTAACCACCTATATGATGCAAATGTGTTCAGTTCCTCCAGAATACAAACAAGCATAAACCAGACGAGTTGAAAAAAATTACATCTGATTATGAAAGTCGAATATTATATCATTTTTCGTTTACAATGAAAATTTTCAAATTATATATTGAAAATTGTTAAGGATAAATTTTGATCTAATTATTTTTTAGTAAATTCTAATCGATTCGAAGAACAATAAGATAATGAGAAATGTTTATTTTCCACCCCCTTCAGCTCCATCCATTGCGTCCGTAAATTAATCTGCAATTATTAAATTGAAAAAGTCAGAGCCAGTACCAGCTTGAATGCGACGTTGTCAAATTTACGGGCTTTGTATAGAATGTAAATCATAGTGGGACTCTTATGAGCCGAGTTATACCGCCACAATGTATATATTTACACGCAGGTGGATGGCATGAACTAAACGTGTATATATTGCGATAAAAATTTGTCGATTTTCGGCCCATACGAAAATTCGTATATAGACTCAGTGAGGCAGTACAAAGCCCCTGTAGAAAATATACACGTGAATTTTTACGAAGCCCGGGTCACGTGTATATTTTCTACAGGAGCTTTGTACTGCCTCACTGAGTCTATATACAAATTTTCGTATGGGCCGAAAATCGACAAATTTTTATCGCAATATATACACGTTTAGTTCATGCCATCCACCTGTAGGTGGTGCTGCGGCGCCAACGCGTGTAAATATATACATTCTGGCGGTATAACTCGGTTCGTAAGAGTCCCACTATAATTTACATTCTATACAAAGCCCGTAAATTTGACAACGTCGCATTCAATCTGGTACTGGCTCTGACTTTTTCAATTTAGTAATTGCAGATTAATTTTAATTTACGGACGCAATGGATGGAGTTGAAGGGGGTGGAAAATTAACATTTCTTATTATCTTATTGTTCTTCGAATCGATTAGAATTCACTAAGAAATAATTAGATGGAATCAAAATTTATCCTTAACAATCTTCAATGTACAATTTGAAAATTTTCCTTGTAAACGAAAAATGATATAATATTCGACTTTCATAATCAGATGTAATTTTTTTCACCTCCTCTGATTTATGCTTGTTTGTATTCTGGAGGAACTGAACACATTTGCATCATATAGGTGGTTAACAGATTCGATGATCACAAAGTAGAATAGGTGTTACTATTTAGGTCCGGATGAATACTTCTGAGCTCATTGAGAAAATATTAATTGATGCAATATTCGATAATAAATGAATTTTCCTTTCTTTCATGAGGATGTAACCAATTATTATTGGAAATGAACGAGAAATCTCTTGATATTTTCTGAACTAATCGTCGTGACAATGAAAACAATTTTCTTTGGCTTTCTCGTAGTATGAATTTGATTTCCAAAACTTCATTTAGGTTTATTCGTGAAATTAAGCTGATGCGATAAAATTTCTGGAGTTGGAATGAAAAATCATATTATTTGAAACCTTATGTTCAAAAACCGCCAAAATTTCGTTGCGTCTTCTTGTGGATTTTTACTTTGCTGACGTCAATTACATGTTTTTTCGTTGATGACATTATCAAACAGGGCATTAATTATCCAGACATTATTTCTATGCCGTTAACTTTCGAGTCTGGTGGATATCATTTATTTTGTTAATTTTATACCTTCAACAGAATTCAACGAAACAAAAAATCAAGAGACATGTTTGACATTTTAGCTTTCCTTTCGAGAAATTCTGAATTGAAATTTTCACCTGAAGTCATGAAATATCCCAAATAAAATAGGAAATAATGTATTTTCACAATTTACTTTTTAATCATATTTCACACAATACAGGGTGATTTTTTTAAGTATTTCATTAGACGTTTCCGAGGAAGGAATTGTAATAGAGATTCAAGATTTTGGATTTTCGTTTTAGAGTACATGAACTTCAATTGTAAAATATTTTCAAGAGGAATCTACTTCCGGTTTCACCGGAAACGAATGTAACTTCGTTATTTCAAATGCAACACCCTGTAAATTTATACATATTCGAATTTTTCGTTTGATTCTTCACTGATTTGATGTATGATATGTGCAACCACTCAAGTGGTTCTTGAATTATAGCCTGATTATCAAATTTTTTGAAAAAAAGGTTATCACAGATTAGTGTCCATATCTTCAAAATCCCTCATTACAAGAATTTCTTTTTGCAAAAGTGAAACAAAAGAAAGTACGCTGATGCTGTTCCTTGTATAACTTATGAGGAAATATTATACAAGGTGTCTGAAAAAAGGCCTCAAAGTGAGCCTCAATAAAACTATGAAATCTAACTTTTTTCAAATGGCAACCCTATAATTTTGTAATTCCAATCGATTGCTCTTCAAAAACCAGTTATAGTGTCTCGAACGTTTCATGCCTCTTAAATCAGTATTTATTTATATTATTATTCAATAAAATTCGAATTTCACGATTAAAGACAGGTTTCGCACAGTTTGTAAGCTTGCATTTTTGAAGTAGGCTATGTTAGGAACTGTCATTCTTACTTTTTCTTACAGATCAAGCACTAAGCATAACATGCAATAATAATTTCACTGGAATGATATATCAAGGGTATGTTTTTATTTGCGGCAAATGTAACAAATTCGTAGAACAGGTAATAAGAAATTCAACGAACGAAATTCACATTTACTGACTTTAACGGAATCAAAGTTCAGGAGGTATCAAAACAATTTTCTCCGTACTGGAAGCCTTAGCCCTAAACGGACACGAGTGAATACAGTAATAGATAATGAATGATCTGTAAAGGTTGATGCTCACTTGGACGAGACGAGACGAGACGAAGCGAAGAGTTTTTTCCGCAGGCACGATTTACACTGAATCAAATGGGTAGACACTCACATAGGAGGCGCGAAGCGAAGATCAGAATCGTTAGGCGTTAGGTCCCAGGCGAACTAACGCGTTGCTTCGTCTCGTCTCGTCTCGTCCAAGTGAGCGTCAACCTTTACTGTATTCACACGATTCCGTTTTAGGTTGATGCTTCCACTACGGAGAAAATTGTTTTGATACTTCCTGAACTTCGATTTTGTTAAAGGTGGTCAATGTGGATTTCTTTCGTTAAAAGTTCTGAATGCCCTTTCTAATATTTTGTTACATTCACCATAAATGGAGTATACATATTCAATACATCACTGTTACTATAATTCATATTTTGCATAGTGCCCGATGAATCAAAAAAGTATAAATGACAGTTCTCTAAAATGTATTATAAATCTACAGACACAGCCTTGTTGGAAATTTCTATCCTAATAAATGCATGGTTAGACTAAGAAGCCTGAAATCCTAACTAGTTTTCGACGAGCCATCGATTGGAATTACAAAATCATATGGTTGCCATTTGAAAAAAGTGAGATTTTATAGTTTTATTGAGGCTCACTTTGAGGCCTTTTTCAGACATCCTGTATAATATTTCCTCATAAGTTATACAAGAAACAGTATCAGCGTACTTTCTTTTATTCCACTTTCGCAAAAAGAAATTCTTGTGATGAGGGATTTTGAAGATATGGACCATAATTTGTGACAACCTTTTTTTAAAAAAATTTGATAATCAGGCAATAATTCAAGAAGTGAGTGGTTGCACGTATCATACATCAAATCAGTGTAGAATTGAACGAAGAATTCGAATATGTATAAATATACATGGTGTTGCATTTGAAATAACGAAGTTACATTCGTTTCCGGTGAAACTGGAAGTAGATTTCTCTTGAAAATATTTTACAATTAAAGTTCACGTACTCTAAAACGAAACTCCAAAATCTTGAATCTGTATTACAATTCCTTCCTCGAAAACGTCTAATGAAACACTTAAAAAATCACCCTGTATATCGACCTAGTAAAGACATAATATTCATAACTATTATTATCTTTTCAGACGAAAACTCTAGCAATTAACATAATAATTTTTCAATCTGAATTTTTGTACCAAAATATGTTTCGTAACTAATGTTACGAAACGATTTGAAGATCATTGCTAAAAGTCTCAAAAGAGCAGAGTGAAGAAAAACATAAAAGGGGACAATCCATTCGAAAAGTATGAGAATATATCGAGTGAAATTTATTTTGTGAATAGAGATCGGTATACAGAATGTTCATCCGAAATTGGGTGGCTATAAACAGAACCATATAAAATTCAATTGGAATATTGAAAAGTAGAATCTTTTTATTTCCATAACAGAACTCCCGATTCAAATGGAATTTATTTTGTGAATGAAGGTTGATATACTGAATGTTTATGCAAAATTTTGTGGCCACAGTGTTAGCAGAACCATAGAAAATTCAATTTGAAAATTGAAAAGAAAAATATTTATATTTCCATAACAGACTATCCGATTCGAATCAAATTTTTTTGTGCATGAAAACAGTTATACTGAAATTCTATGAAAAATTTTGTGGCCATAGTGTCGACAAAACCATAGAAAATCCAATTCGAATAATGAAAGTACAATCTTCATAGTTTCATAACAGGATAACTGATTCGAATTAAATTCATTTTGTGAATGAAGACTGATATACTGAATGTTCATGCGGAATTTCGTCGCATCATCAGAACATTAATTTCTTAATTATTAATTTTTTACATATTTCATTATCTGAATAATTTTCAGAATAAAATTCCGATTGTGCTGTGAGATTCTGCATGTATACAGGGTCTCTATAAATGATTGTAGCAGCGCAGTTGGCTTTGGATCATTCTCATTTGGTCGCTTTCTATGCAAACCACAGAGTTCTGTGATCATGCTATGCTCTGATTGGTTATAACCAATCTATAGATTGGTATTCTGTAGCGGCAAAGTAATCCAAAGCCAACTGCGCTGTTACAATAATTTATAGAGACCCTGTATATTCGGTATCAATATCAAATCTCATGTAAAATTTTGAGGTAATAGTCTCATTGCTCCACCAATAAACAAGCGCTCAAAAGCTCCTGCTCAGGGCTTTTCTTGAATTTTATTATGGAGGGTACTTGTTTGTTTGTTATTCGAATTTCAAAGTCCCACAAGTGCATATAGGAAAAAAATAATTATCTGACCTCGATCTATTTCATTTTCATAAAAGTGAGAGGGTTGTTGAAAAAAATATGGATTCATACACATGAACATAAAGTGTATCCATTTGTGGCAAATCAAATCAGGGTTACGGTTCGAAAAACAACAATCCGTGAAACACTAATAAATTGATCTGTACGAACAATCCATAGAAATATTTGGTTAATCATCGCGTACTGGACATGAGAATCAAGAATATCTGAAAACTAGAATGTTTAACTGATCAATTTCCAAGCTGCAATGCAAATTAAATTTATGGAAATGTCAACCCAAAATTATGAGTCATTCCATAAAGTTTTGAACAGAGAATATAATCGTTTAGTTTCGAATTTTATGATGGAAAAAACTCTTCATGAAATGATTGCATTGTTTCATTCATATAAGAACAGAATGAACTAATTCCATGTGAGAATTAGTTCGAATTTCATTGCCAATTTCAAATTTTATTTATTGTGTGAATCTTTAGTTATTTAAAGAAAAAATAACGCAAAGTGCCAATGTTCCATTTTTGGATAAAAAATTGCTTAAAACCTGTACATTCCTTTTCATTTAGCTCTCCTAAGATGGAAGTCACTGAAGCTAACAATAAACCGCGAAACGGAATAGTTTTTATTGATGAATCATACTTTGGCTTCCGTTGGACGCATTTCGTGTCGCGTATATCTGTTACGATCGAAAGAAATAGAGAAATAAAGCATTCAAATGCAAAAGCTACTAGAATATTTTGGCAACACCGCCTGGGCTGGGGATGGATCTAAAATCATCTATTTTTATACAGATGGGCTTAATATGTCACTACCAGTATGCTGGGACTCTTATTGGTAGTGATAAGTCTCCAGAAATGTATAAATTATATACTTTCCCCACATACCCCCGCACACCAGGGCTTCACTTCACCTGGGGTGCATACCGGGCTTGGTAAAGATAGCCTAATGCGTATATATATATATATATATAATATATGGAAGATATTGGGAGTAGTGGGTCATAAAGAAGACTCTTTTTCCTTTTAATCGAGCTTTCGAGACTTTATTGTCCCTCATCAGGAGTCGCAAAATTAAATAGGTGTTACCAATATTGTCACAATATAAGGTTAACAAAACTCACGAATTGAGCTTGAGATTAAAGATATTTAAGATAAAATATACATGTAATATTCCTGCAGTAAATTCATGGAAAATCTCCC